>APFE030929673.1:0-33353 GCA_000404065.3 Pinus taeda | reverse complement strand
GATCTTACAAGATTTTATAATTGAGTAAAATATTGGCCATGCTTGGTGAGAGATTCGCCAAAAATTATATATACATATTATATTATTGATAAAATCTCCTTCCATTTTTCCCATATACCATGGAGATTCGCCCATTTATTATACTTATAAATTTAGGGGGGTTCTTAAAATTTTCCCTGCTAGTAAGGATAATACTCCTGATGGACCCCACATAGTCAAAAATATTGGTAAGAATAAGACAAGAACAGGGTGCAAGATGATATGGACCAAGTTATTTTCGATTTGAGGTTTGATGTGAATACATTTCCCAAGCAGACCTGGGAGGGATTACGGAGTCTTGCACTGTATTGGTCGCTGATTCAACTGAGGATGGAAAACCAGCATAAGATTATCACCATGGGATGATTGCAGGGACTTACCATAGATATATAAGGTGCGTGTGCATTGGCTGATTTTAAAGTGATAGAAATTGTTGATGACAATAATCCATACCCCATGCTCCTTGGAAGAGGCTAGGGTATTTATATGAATGGCTAATCAACTTGAAGAAGCATACAATGTCATTTAAAAGAAAATCGCTCCATGTTATAGTACCGTTAGACCCTGCAGAAGGACTGTGGTATACTGAACCGGTCCGCAACTATGAGGAAAGTGATGATGATTTGAATAAGATCTATAAAATTATGGTTTGAGACCAAGATTGGTTCAATCCAATGGATGATGGATAGATTGCATGGGACCACAAAAGTTCTTGTACCTCGGATTTAGATGAAGAATTGGAACATTGACAAAAGAGGTTGCACAAAGTATCCACACTGCGCTACAAAATGATGACAAAATCATTGTGCTGTGTGCCATCAAAGGTAAGAAATTCACCTTATTATGATGGTTTAACTAACGTAGATAAATTTTTGAATTCTTTTGAAAGATAAGTTCCAAAGGGTTACTGCTTTCAAGCGCTAGACTTGGCACTGTGCCCTACACCTACTCGGTGGTGGGGTATGTACAAAGAAAACTTTGATGAGTGGCGTGATTACAGGAGGATGATGAGGATGTGATTTGGTCACCCTAAAGTATGGTTAACTAAGAAATATGATGGGAGGAATGATCTATGGAATAATTTGGAAAAATGGACTAAAGTGTATGGAACGGAGCCATAGCCAAAATGGGTGTATTTATTCTATCATACTCTAGACATAATCCCTATGAAGTGGTATTTGGGAATAGAGCTCCGCTGATAAAAAATGATCATAAGTTAGAACTAATGTAGAATTGATTACCCATTAATGATTTTAATGTTAACTGAAAGTGCGAAAATCGAGAGAATTGCATGAGAAGAAAGAATTTACGATAGCTGATAGAACATAAGTAAGATGCAAAACAGTATTGAAAACAACAAATACATAGTGATACTAGATAGCAAAATTGATTATGGAGTTCTTCCCTGGCGAAATATGTCTCTGGGTCCACTTTCAAGATGGGTGACCACTTTATTAGGATTCAAACGAAGGAGGTCGATTACATAGACAATTAACCAAAAGGAATGTGCATGCAAGCACTTCTGATCACTGTCATAAGTAAGCTATTTTAACTAGCTTTCCAATGCCTATCATGGTTCCCAATTCTGACTCCCGATGTTCCTATTACACTAAAAACAAAACAACCTCACTACATACCAAAACTACAAAACCACTCTAATGCCTCCAATGAGTAAACTACCTTTAAAAACGCCTAAAAAAACACTCAAACCTCCTTAGGCTGAATTCAGGATGAATAAAATGCATTCTGGGGTTGTTTTGAGTCTCGATATAGTCAGGTGTTGATAGATAGGATAGGTTTCATGGTCTTCAAATTAATATTTTAAACAAACTGCAACCAAACCCATTTTAAAACTTATGATAAAATAAACCCACTGGTAGCTTGCTAACCAGGTGGATGAGGTTGACCACCTGCATGTGAATAGGGCGGTCAATCTGTTGTTTGACATCTGTGGTTTATCCGCTCGTTGGTTCTGGTTGGTTGGTGGTGACAGCGCTATGTGAACAATGCATTCCATCGGTAGTTGCAACAATGGCTATGGTGAACTGCAAATAGTTTCCTGACTGTCTGGTGATGCCCTTACTGCTCACATATTACACTGACACTGTTAATGCCACTACCCAACTATTATCCCCGCTCATGGTGAAGGCTAACTGTAGTTACCCAAGAGTGTTCACATGTCTTACATCTCTGACACGGTCATCTATCTGTGGTTTAGGACTGTTCAATAACCTCTACTACAAACTCTAACCATGCTATTAGAATATCCTCTCACATGATCCTATCCTCTCATGGTTCTAACATGGTTTTAAGTCGGCGATTAAAGACTTGTAGGTTGTATTAAGTTTTAATACATGGTTCGAATGTGGGTTTTTTTAATATTATGTTTCTTTAATGCATAGGTTTAGCATTAGGTTTCTCACCATAGGTTTGTTGCATAGGACTTTTAGCATAGGTTTAATACAATGAGTTAGGTTCCCATTTCGGGTGGTTACCTTTAAGTAAATAAACCATATACAACAAATTGTCACATTGTGACATTGATTTGCACCACATTTCCACCATGAAGAACTTACAATGAAACCAACACTAGAAGAACTAAAGAACACTGGCAAATTTGATGAAGTTGAAGAGGACTTGAACTCTCCGGATACATTGTACTGACAATATTCTCCTAGATCAATCCTCTCCACTTGAAAGCTTTTGGACCACAAAATTTTGATTTTAGGTAGATACCAGGTGAGGGTACAATTCCCTCACTTTTCCAATCTCCATCCACCTTGCCTTGCTCAGATTCATGCCCTTGAGACCTACTCGAAGATACTCAACATCTCCACACCTTGAACATCAAATCTTCTTGTCGAAGTTGATATATTCTTGAAATTCATTCATATACTCAAGTGCCAAATCATCAATAGTTGGAATCTGTGTATCTTCCTCTGGCTCCATGATCATCGAAGGTTCATACAATTTTAGTTTTTCCAAATTTACAACTCAATAAATTCACATGTAAGGAGGTAAATTTAATCGAAAATAATTATTTCCAATATTTTCCATAGTCTTGAAAGGGCCATACTTGATGGGTTTCAATTTCTTACCTTCTCCTTTCAACCTATCTTTACTGATATGCAACCATACCTCATCGTCGACCTGAAAATGATGATCGACTCAATGCTTGTCATGGCGCATTTATACTTGGCCTGACAATTCTCTGACTGATACTTTACTCTTGCATGTATCTGTTGTATCCATTGAATGAACTTAACTACTTTGTTCACATCATCATGTTCATGCACTTTATCCTCTTCACCAAACATGAAATCCATTGGTGACTTCGGTAGATACTCAAAACATGTTTCAAATGGCGATCGATTAGTGGATGAATGTAAGGCTTGATTGTAAGCATGATGCACATAAGATAAATATTCATCCCACAATTTAGGGTGTTTACTTCAATACCCTCGGAGATTATGTATGACTATCCTGTTCACCACTTCAGCTTTTCCGTCGGTTTGAGGATGAAAGGTTGTGCTCTTCTTCGCCTTTGTGTCCGTGAGTTCCCATAAAGTTGACCAAAAGTCTCCTACAAAACGAGTGTCTTGATAAAAAGTAATAGAAGTAGGTAACCCAAAATGAACCCATACCTAATCGAAGAACATCTTTGCAGTCTCTTCAGCTGTCACTTGCTTTTTACATGGAACAAGAATAAACATTTTGTTGAACCTATTGGCCATAACATAGAGGTAATCATACCCTCTCTTGGACATAGGAAGTCCTCCAACAAAATCCATGGAAATGTTGTCCCATGGTCATAAAGGAACTGGAAGTGGCATGTATAAACCAATATCTCAATTGTTTGGTTTATTGGTCGAACACATCACACATCCTTTAATGTATTTAGCAACAGTTTCATAGATATGAGGCTGGTAACAATACCTTTGAAGTTGTGCCATTGTTTTTCTTACCCCAAAATGTCTTGAAATGCGAGAAGAATGTGCTTCTTGGACAACATGTGCTCTTTCTGTCTATGGTATGCACAACTTACACAGATGATATAACAACCTGTCATGAACATGATAGTGGATTTCTTCCACCTGAGTACCATGAGTTAGTGATTCATATATATATTTGAAATTAGCATCCGTTCTATATTGTTTTATATAATTTTCATGCTTTAAAGAGCTACTATGTAGAATTTTGGAAGCATTCAAAGATGGCCTAGATAACATATCAGCTACTTTGTTTGTGGCACCTTTATTGTACTTAATTACTAACTGAAATAGCTGAAGAAATCCCATCCATCTGTAATGACAAGATTTTTACAACTTAGTTTGCGACTGTAAATACTAAAGCGGCTGATGATTTGTGTAAATCTATGTTTCCTTACCTATTAAATAAGGTTACCATTTCTTAGCACATTCAACCAAAGAAAATAGTTCTTTATCATATGTCAGATAATTCATTACTTCCTTAGAAAAAGTTTATGAATGAAAACAAATTGGTGTCCATTTTTGAGGTAAGACTGCACCCATTGCATAACCACTAGCATTCGTTTCATTTTCAAATTACTGTTGAATATCTAGCAAATCTAAGATTGGTGTTGTGACTATTTTCTTGATTAAGTGTATCAAAATATTTTTGTTGTTTGCCTCCCCACTGAAAGGGAACCTGAGAACCTATTAAAGCATGTAAGGATGAAGCAATCAAAGAAAACTGAGCAATAAATTTTCTATAATACTGAATTGCACCTAAAAAACTTCTAACTTCAGTCACATTTTGTGGTCTTGGCCACTTAACAATCACATCGATTTTAGCTGGATCTATTTTTAAACTTCCACCTCCAACTATGTAACCAAGATAATTTAGTGAAGTTTTACCAAACTCACATTTGGAAAGTTTAAGGTACAAATTTTCTCTGTTCAATACTTCGAAAACCTGTTTAACATGCTTAACATGGCTTCCCTTGTGACCGAATGCTCATGGCTCTTCCATTTCGAGGGGTTTTTCCTAGTGATACACTAATCTTGCATCAGAAAGAACCTCCATTTTCTGATCCAGACTTCCTAACTACTAGTTGCACCACTGCACGATATCCATGGGCCTCAGTCAGCTTGCTTTGACCAAAGGTCCTCATTGCTACTTAGTGGCTACAAAATGGCCATTATTTAGAGGTTATTTCTGATAGGCTTTGACATCCACAAGGCTTTAAACTCTGGTATGAGTTTTTACAGCGTTCGAGTAGCTTTAAGAGAGTTTAAGGATCCAAATTCGGATCACACTTTCCCACTAAAAGAACTTTTGGTCCATGAAAAGACTGATATACTGATCTAAGCAGTAAATGAGAGTAACATCAACCTCTTCTTTTAGCCTCCCTACACATACCTTTGCATAGCGCCTCTAAACCAAGATCTCTGACTACTTCCCTTCTTGGATGGGTTGGTTGTCTCAGGAATAACTATTTTCCTCCTTGAGTTCATGTAGAACTTCTGCTGTGAAGTTTACATAAAGGTAGTTTAAACTTCTTTGCATTGATCCTTGATCTAAGGTGGCTCAAACAAATGTGAAGTATATCTGCTCCACAAAAGTTTCATTTGTACCTGTTTGAAAAGCTGCCAACAACAGTTGTTAACAACAGCAGGCATACATACAACAACTGGATGGACTAACTTCTGCTTCAACAAAGAAACACATCTCAAATCTTGTGAACTCTTCCATGTCTTATATCTACATACAGATGATTGACTAGATCAAGCCAATAAAACATTCCTTTACAACAAATGACCCTTCAAGTCAAGCATGTAGGAAAAATAACTTTAGGACTTTTTTCCAAAAGATGAAACATTTTATCATTATCTTCATTTCAGAGACCAAGTTAACTTCTCCCAAGCCAACATTACATGCATCTCATGCTCATGCATGCATTCCATCTATCAACTTTCGCTTAAGTAAACTGTACTTTCGAAGCTGAAATGAACATATTGTTGCAGCAATAAAGTGAGTTTCCTACTCAACTTCTTTCTATTTACCATTTGGTAAGTTCCTACAACTTGCATTTATTCCACAAAGAAATGCAAACAGATGCATCAATAGACATGCAGTCTTAATTCGATAAGAATTCTAACCATTTCTTACCAATCCATTTCAAAGGTCCCTCCTTTGTTTGCACATTAGCATCAATTTGTGAATCATCTTGAACCACATCAATCATGGAATCTTTATTTCCATCCCTACCATTTTCCTTTTCCACCTTCTCCTTCAGCTTTGGTGGAGGTAGTGCTAGATTCAAAGTCCAACAACTTTCACCAAGATGCCATTGCTTATGGCAGTAAGTGCAACACATGTGCATCCTTTTGACAACATGATTTGCCTTGTCCTGTGGACCTTTGGCTGCTTGCTTCTTTTCCTTTAGAAGTTTCCTATATGTGGTTGTGGAGCTATAAAAGGGGTCTCTTTCACCTCTAGTTACCTCACATTAATATGTCAATCCAGAAACGTTTCGCTATTTCAAAGAGTGTCTCAGTTTGAGGCTATCATTTGCTAGAGTAATGCTAGTAGCACAGTGTTTGAAAATACAAGAATAAACGGATGCTTGTTTACAGCTTAACTACTTCAAAAGATTTAAATCACACATTCATAACACTAAGCAATTCATCAGTCAAGGGTTCGGTAGCAATAACCCATCCCTTTGGAAACTGATGGAAAAGGAAATCAGAGAACAGATCAGGGGTCTGGGAACTGAACAGTAGATGCCAATGCTTACTACAGCCTGAGATCGTTCTTCACACCAATAACAAGAAATGGAACGGCAGATAAGAAATGGAATGGAAAAGAAATCGAACAACAATGAAATGGAACAGCAAACCTGAAATGGAACAACAAACCTAAAATGGAACAGCAAGTCTGAAATGGAACAGCAATTCAGAAATAGAACAACAGTTAAGAAATAGAATAGCAACTAAGTCTAACAAGTTGTAACATATTAGTCTATCAAATCAAATGTATTAAGCATAATCTACAGGAATCAAACGACAATCCTTCACTCTTAAAGATGTACACACAAATGGAACAGAATTGATTACTGTTACATTATGGAACATCATTGAAAACCATATATACACACAACATACTCAAATAGTAATATTATCCAGTTATCACCTCGATTAGAAAGAACACAATTGTATTTCAAGATAGAACAGCAGAATCCAACAATCACAAAGAACATAACTTCCAAGATGAATTCTATAATGTTAAGGAACAAGTGCACAGCACAAAGGCTCTGTAATGGAACAGCAACAGTATTCTATAAAAACTAACAGTATTATATCAACACCTAAAAGAACAGTAATATGATGCAGCATCAATACAATAGTTTTGTCTTTAGAAACCTTAATGAATTAAACACAACATAGCATGTGATGTAAACTTTATAAAACACATCAGATTACCAAATCACGTCAATAAGCAAACCACGCAAAAACCAAGCGTAATGGTACAAGAGCAAGTGCCCTCCAGGGTCAGGCCCTTAACCTCCAGGGGTACACGACTAGAAGTTATTCCAGACTCAAAGATGAAATAGAAACCAATTTTGTATTAATGCATCAAGTAAAATTACAGTAGAGCAGTTATTAACAAGACACGATGATCAAAGTTTTGATCTTTAAAAGAAATTACATAAAGGCATAATAACATTTAACTCCCCCCGTAGCTAATAGTGCAGAAAATAGATAAAACAACGATCCCTCAGGATCAAGGATCCTGAGGGATTCGCCGAACCGTTAGCCCTCAGTGATTTCTTCTCTTTTCTGCGTTGAGTTGATATCTCTGCTTCCTTTCCCGGGCTGATCCACTTTGATCTTGTTTGCATGTAGTCTCCCATCGAAGGGACAATAGTTAACCCGTCTTTGTTTTTTCCTTTAGAACAGCAACTTCTCGTTTTTTCTCCTTCCTGCATAAGGAAATAACAATTGTCAGTGTTCTCGTCTTGCGTATTAATCTCACATGTTTTATTACAATTCTTTATCATTTTCTAAGTTCATGATGCAAAAAGGCTTGTAAGTTCTAATGAAAAGACACTGAAATAATCATCAAAACATACCTTCTTTGGTACTCCACACACCCCCCTGCTTACCCTTTTTCATGCCCTCATGAAAACATTGTAGTTGACATGTAAGGAAATGAGTGAGTAGGTTGGAAATGGAATCTCATGTGAAGGCCTACAGCCATGATGCATAACTAGGTAGTCAAAGAAATGGCATGTCTGATCCTTAGGCATCTCATACAGGGCTTGGTATCTGGGTGCAGGATGCCAAATAATTGGACTCTGAAACCTATATCCTAACCAGGATGGCCCTGCCCTCAAAACAATTTTTCCATAGAGGGGCAAGCGGTTGGTAGCTAGTTTAAAATTCTCATACTTAAATGGTTCTCTGAGCTCGATATTCAGATTAGATATTCGATATGGGAATTTAGCTACATCAATGGCAGGATCTTTGATAGAGGAAAAGTATTCTAATCCCTTCCGAGTGATTGCCTCATGCATGGGTCCTAATGCTTCAATCAATCCTGGAGTCTTCATGAGGTTTCTATGTTTTCTCTATAACTCTACTAGATCCCTAGGCTTAGCTCTTATCCATAAATCTAATCCATTTTCTTGTCTTTGGAAAGCATTATAGGCTTTGAGCCATTTAATTTGATTAATTACAAATGAAATAAATGCCTGTAATTGAATATCTCAAACAAAAGGGCCAGGGTTCAGCCGGTCTCCTGTTCTAGTACAAGGTTATGTAAATAAAATTCACACAATAGTCTCTGAACTTTTACCCCGTAGTGCTTACAGCAATTTATGAAATCATTGATGGTGTTAATTTGTATGGGAGCACCTGCTTTAATAGCCTTTATTTTCAATTTCAAATATCTTTCCATTAAAAACAAGGCATAGTTCTTAGCAGGGGCTCTACATGCTAGGACGTCATTGTATAAAGAACATAATGTGTCCATATGCTTGATAACTACATCTAACTTAGGAGTTACCTTCGCAAATTTCTATTGTTCCATTCACCACCCTTCAAAGGCCTAGCTTTCGGAAGATTGACATTCCTTAGCTGCTGCTGTAGCTGATCTTCATACTTTTCTCGGGGGACCATTTGGTCTCTAAGTTTTTTTGCTTCTTGCTGATCTTACTTCAAACCCTTTTGTAGGGTTAATGTTTTTGGATCCCTTTTCCATGCAGCAGTGGAGGACGGGAGCTTTACCTGAACTTTCCTATAGCATTGCTTTGAGTTCATAACCCTTATTACTCCCGAAAGTGGTGCCTCCATCTGAATTTCCTTATCATGGGTCAACGTTTCATCCATTTCTATTTTAACACGAATATCAGTCCATTACTGTTCCTTTTCAATTGGAACAATAGTCTGTTTCTCAGCATCATTTGGAACAGCAGCTTGGCTTTCGACAGGGTTTTGAGTAGCAGGATGGATTCTGGTCCCCCGCCCCTTTGCCTTGAGGGGTTTTGCTGGAGTGGCCACACTTTTCCTTCCCAAAGTCCTTTTTACCCTTTGCCTTGCCTTTAGAATCCTAATCTACTGGTGAAGATGGACTATTATGTTCAATAATCTCTACTGTTCCTTTCGCAATTCCCTTATTTCAGCCATTTCCTCGGAAGGAACAACAGGCTGTTCACTGCAGCCTGGACTGTGACTAGTTTCATAATTTTCTTCCCGGGGTGTTTCTTCACTGTTCTGCTCTGGCTGTTCCGAGGCAAGAACCCTAATTGGTTATGTTATTTCTTGGGCGACTTCTTTTTCTTCCCTTATTTCCTCTGGACTTTGTTCTGGTGTCTTCTGGTTAGGAACGAATTGTTCCTGTTCAGCATCTCCTGTCATCTTTTCATCATGAACAGGCAGATTTTCTTCTTCTGCCTCCTTTGCATGTGATTCTTCGGGTGCATTTTTCTCCTAGGGTTTCTCTTCGGCATGGAGGTCTGATGGACTGGAAGGTTGGCCATATTCACCCATATTGGTCAAAACTTTGGCCAGTTCATCTTCTCCCAATGGGTCCTACAATGGGCTGCCTTCCTACTGTTCCATTTCCTCCTCCTACTTAGATTGCTCGGCTTCTTCTTCTTTGTCTCCTTCTTCCTCAGATTGCTCGTCTTCTTCCTCTTTTTCTTCTTTTTCTTTTGCATATTTCTCTGCCTCTTCTTCTTTTTCTTCTTCTACAGATTGCTCTGCCTCCTCTTCTTTTACTTCTGCAGATTGTTTTGCCTCTTCTTCCTGCATTTCTTCCTCATTGTCCTCCTTTTATGTCTGTGGGCATTGCTCATATTCTATTTCTACCAGCTGGCTGGTGCTTCCTTGGGGCTTCTCAAGCCCCCTTCGTAGCCATGCTAGCCGAACCGATTTCCTCCACTTTTCTGGTTACTCGAGTGTGCTGGTGGCCTGTTTACGCCTTGCCGATTTCTTGCATTTTTCTGGATGCTCGGGTGTGCTGGTGACATGTTTCCATTTTTCTGGACATTCGGGTGTGCTAGTGACATGTTTCCATTTTTCTGGACGTTCGGGTGTGCTGGTAGTTCCGAGACTTCTGTGATTATGTCGTCGGTGACTGCTATGTGTCTCCCCCTCACTGTGGAGTGGTCCTCTTGCAAGTTCTGCAAGAATTCAATTGCCACAGTCTCGTTAGAGTCCTGTAAGTGGTTAAGATAAGTCAACCACCCTGCTCTTGCTAGAATTTCCTGGGTAGCAGCAGAGACTGTTAAAACTTGTGGTTCTCTCCAAATTGATCTTCCTCCCATGGTTTCATTGTAAACTCTCAAAGGAATGGTAGTTGTTCGCGCTGTTGAAACACAGAGATGCTGACGGACGCAAGACTCATTCAAACTCTAATGCTGCAGAGTATACAATGGAAATGGATTTGAATAGAAAGTCATGCAGAAAAAACAAAATAAAAAGAAATATTATATTGTTGAGCCATGTTATACCCTAGTACACAACTTCCTGAATAGTGAGCTAACACATAATCCAGGGAATGATGAGATTAACCTCCCCCCCGCAATGTGATAGGTTGTCCCAGCCGTCAAATAAAGGAGCAACACCCGCTCTGCAACAATGTCTTTAAGGAACAGCGTATGGCAATATGCCATGTTTACAAAAGCAGCATATTACTGAAATCAAGGTGTAGAGTTGTGTCGCTTAATAGGTAAGAGACTGTGGTGATATGATGCAAGTTTGGGGATAAGACATTTGCCATAAATAGAGAGTCTCGTGCCGTCATTGTCAATTGTTCTGTCATGATTGGTGATAATATATATTCATGCGTTGTATGGTTGGGGAAATAACATATAATTGATTACCAAGGCATAAGAAACAGAAGGGTGCTAATAACTTACCTATTGGTGTAAATAATGTGACTTCAATACCATTAACAGTGCTCTGCTTCCGACAGGTGTCAATAACCTTGGCAGAGTTGTTTATTTCACGCATGGAACCATGATCCTTTGTGTATGCTTAGGGAACATTATGTAATATCAAAATGTAGGCCATTATGCTAGCTTGGTGACCAGTTATCCATAATGCCATTCACGAGGAAGGAGCGAAGAGTGGGCAGGCGGGCTCGTGACGAGACCTCCTGTTCCAAGGGTTGTTTATTTGATATACCAAATTGACCATATCCCTGGTGTGGTGGCCATAGTGGGAATGCCACTTCGCTTTCGTCCTCATGATCATGGTAGGCTGGCTCTTAATGAGACCCCCTATCCTGCGTTTGACAACTTATAAGTCATGTTTGCTCTTTTTTCTTTCTTTTTCATAAAAGTACTTCCCCTGTTTATACACAAAGGGTGGTTCAACACTCCTTAAGAGTAGTAATGGTGGAAGAAGTCTTAACATCCCAATAGGAAGATATAAACCCTTTGCTCTTATTCCTGAATAATAATCAAAGAGGATTAAAAGGGACCAACATGATACAGATAACCAATTAGAGCAGAATTAGTAGAACAATGATAGCAAATGATAATGAATAAGCGTGTCCTTCCTTCTGTCCTTTTACCAATTCAGAGAAATTTCTTATAAAGATAACGATTTATGATTGACTGATTTTAGTATGTTGTGATTTTGTTTCCATTGCATAAGTGCATAGCTGTATTCCAAAAGACTTGAAAGAACAGGAATAATAGGCATCCCCAATTTAGAACAGCGAAAGGAACAAGTTGTTTCACAGGGAGAGCAAAAGCATACAAGTGGTGTTCCTTTTGAGAAAAAGAAAAACAGAAGTCCACAAATGTTGTTCCTTTAGAAAAGGAACAACATAACACACAGGTGTCGTTCCTTTGGAAAAGGAACAACAAAAATCACAAATGTTGTTCCTTTGAAAAAGGAACAACAAAGCACACCAATGCTGTTCCTTTGGAAAAGGAACAACAGACATCAAAAATGTTGTTCCTTTGGAAAAGGAACAGCAAAACACACAAAAATGTTGTTCCTTTGGAAAAGGAATAGAAAAACCAGCAAATGTCGTTCCTTTGGAAAAGGAACAACAGAAATGAAAAACATTGTTCCTTTGGAAAAGCAAAAACAAAACAAGAAAATGTCGTTCCTTTGGAAAAGGAACAACAAAACAAGAAAATGTCGTTCCTTTGAAAAAGGAACAGCAGAAATCGAAAATGTTGTTCCTTAAAACACACAGAAATGTCGTTCCTTTGGAAAAGGAACAACAGAAATCGAAAATGTTGTTCCTTTGGAAAAGGAATAACAAAAATACATAGATGTCGTTCCTTTGGAAAAGGAACAGCAGAAATTGAAAATGCCGTTCCTTTGGAAAAGGAACAGCAAAACACACAGAAATGCCATTCGTTTGGAAAAGGAACAATAGAAATAAAAAATGTTGTTCCTTTGGAAAAGGAATAGGAAAAATACACAGATGTCGTTCCTTTAGAAAAGGAACGGCAAAAATAAAAAATGTTGTTCCTTGGGAAAAAGGAACAACAAAAACACACAAATGTCGTTCCCTTGGAAAAGGAACAACAGAAATAAAAAATGTTGTTCCTTTGGAAAAGGAACAACAGAAATAAAAAATGTTGTTCCTTCAGAAAAGGAACAGTGGAAATAAAAAAATAATGTTCCTTTGGAAAAGGAACAGTAGAACACAAAAATAAAGAAAAAGAACAAAATGACAACTAAATGACAACTGATCCAAAAGGGGTTGTTCTTTTGAAAAAGGAACAACTAGAAGAAAATGATATTCTTTTGGAAAAAGGGAACAACAGAAATAGTAACAGCAAAACGTTGATTCAAAAATATGTACAAAACTGATTCAAGAAAGGAAATTATGTACAAACTGTAAAAAGAAGTAAATTCCTTAATGAATTACAGGTGAGGAAGACTTCTCTTCCTCCCCCAAAATCTCCATATCTGAATCTTGGCGTAGCTACTAGTAGAAGGACTCCTGAGTGAGTGAGTTAAGATAGAGACAAACTCGGTGGCCATTTGTCTTGAAGGCATATCCAGAACCATCAATAGTGATTAGAGTAAGGGTACCATTGCCATGTACGTTCTGGATTTCATATGGTCCCAACCAATGAATCTGGAGTTTCTCGGGGAAGTCCTGAAACCTGGAGTCGTACAAAAGAGCCCAGTCTCCTTCGTGGAAGACTTTATTTTTAATGAGAGCATCATGCCATTTAGTTCGCTGCTGCTGGATCAGAGCAGTGTTTTGAAGCTCATAGAGCCTAATTTCGTCCAGTTCATTGATCTGCTGTAGTTGATTAATCTGTGCCTCAGCTAGATCTAAGCCAATGTCTTGTGCTGTTCGTAATGTTTGCATTCTAAATTCTATGGGGAAAATGGGCTGTTTTCCAAACACTAGTTGATAAGGTGAGTAACCAGTGGTACTTCTCCATGTTGTTCTGTAAGCCCACAATGCTTCCGGTAGTCTGGCAGCCCAATCACGTCTATGTGATGCAACATTTTTCGTTAGGATTGCTTCTATTATTTTATTGCTGCTTTCTACCTGCCCATTTGCCTATGGGTGGTATGGAGTAGTGATTTTATGCTGGACATGATAGTTGTCGAGTGTTGCAACTATTCTGTCCCCAACAAACTGTGGTCCACCGTCTGTAATTATCTCTCTAAGGAAGGCCATAACATAAAAATAGATGGAACAAGAACTGTATGACAGAGTTCTCTGTAGCTCTTGGCAATGCCTCTGCTTCAACCCACATGGTGACATATTCTGTTGCCACCAAAATATATGTTTTCTAGTTTGATGATGGGTTGATTGGTCCAACGAAATGAAGAGCCCATCTCTCGAATGGTTCGATGACTAGCTGTGGTTTCAGAGGCATCTCATCAGACTGACCAGGGCGTCGTGCTCTCTGGCAATTTTCACAGGCTTGTACAAATTTCTTTGCATCTTTGAAAATCGTGGGCCAATAATACCCTGTTTGTAGCACTTTATGTCTAGTTTTGCGATCAGTGAAATGTCCACCACATGGTCTATCACGGAAGGCTTTCAAATGTCAAAGATTTCATCCTCTCGAATGCATCTCCTGATATGCATGTCTGCCCTAGTGTGAAACAAATAGCCCCCAATCCAGGAAAATCGAGTACTCCGCTGAACAATCTGTTTCCGCTCATTAGGAGTTAGATGTTTTGGTAGCTTACCTACTGCTAGGTAATTAGCAACATCAGCATACCAGGGTGTTTGAACAACCACAACAAACAGTTTCTCATCCGGAAATTGATCTTCAACTGCTGCTGCATCAATTAGCTTTGGCATTCTTGAGAGAAAATCGGCTACATGATTTTCTTTTCCAGGTCGATCCTTGATTGTAATATCAAATTCCTGCAATAAAAATCAGCCATCTAGTTATTTTTCCATTTGTGATAGGCTTGTTTGCTAAATATTTTATGGTAGAATGATCTGTGTAGAAGATAACATGATATCCAGTAATGTAATGTCTGAACTTATTGACAGCATGTATTACATCTAGAAATTCTTTTTCAGTAACAGTGTAGTTTAATTTAGCAGGGGATAAATTTTTGCTAATGTAATAAATTGCATATGGTTTTCTATTCTCCTCTTGCCCAAGGACCGCTCTAATGGCTATATCTGAGGCATGAGATGATATCTGGAATGGTAAATCCCAATTTGGTCCTCGAAGGATTGGGGCTGTAGATACGAGCTTCTTTAGATCCTTGAAAGTACGTTCATATTTTTCTGTCCAAAGAAAATCAACGTTACCAGTTAGTGCATACAAAGGTGCAAAAATACGTGAATAATGTTCTATAAACCTCCTGTAATAACCAGAAAATACAAGAGAACTATGTACCTCTGCTTGAGTGGTGGGAGTAGGAATAAGAAAAACTATTTGGATTTTGGCTGGGTCTACCTGTATGCCAGCTGCTGAAAGATAGTGTCCTAGGATAAGTCCTTCCGTCATAATCATATAACATTTTTCATGGCTTAAATAAAGCCTAGTAGCAATGCAACGTTGTAGGACTTTTTCTAGTGTATCGAGTGCTGGATCGAAATCATCTCTGTATGGTGTAAAGTCATCCATATATACTTCAAGTCCTTCATTTATTAAGTTTGCAAAAATGCTAAGGATAGCCCTTTTGAATGTGGCAAGAGAATTGCATAAGCCAAAAGGTAAAACTCAGTAGGCAAATGTTCCCCGAGGACAAGTAAAAGTAGTTTTGTCTTGGTCTTCAGGGGCAATCTGTATTTGATTGTACCCACTGAAGCTATCGAGGAAAGAAAAGAATTTCTTTCCTACCAACGTGTCTAATACTTGGTCGATGAATGGGAGAGGTAATTGGTCTTTTTGTGTTGCTTTATTTAGTTCCCTGTAGTCCACACAGATTCTCCATTTCCCATTCTTTTTTGGTACCACCACAAGTGAGGAGACCCATTTACTATCAAAGATACGGTAGATAAAATTGACATCTAAAAGTTTTTGAAGTTCAGCTTTTACCACATCTTTTAGATGAGGATTTAATCTCCTCTGGGGCTGTTGAACAGGTCTCTCATCTTTTTCTATGTAAATGTGGTGTGTACATAACTAGGGGTCAATTCCTTTCAGATTAGGGTAGTCCCATGCAAATGATTCTTTATATTTCCTTAACACATGGATGAGCTTCATTTCTTTTTTAGATGTGAGGTTGGCATTAATGTTTAAGGTTTTTCCTGGTTCAATTTCCCCAATTTTACTATTTGCAACAGAGGTGACAGGGATTGTATGATCATGTGTATCTTTCAGAAGATCTTCTTCTAATTCATTATCAAATGCTGCTTTTATCATATGACATTGTGTGCGAGATGTGAGTTCATTTTGACTAATGAAATTATTAATGGCATCATCTTCAATTTGGTCTTTGAAATCAAGTGCCTCTTATATAGTTAATGGAGATCTAATGTTATCAGTAAGGTATGATATAGGGTGCCTATTAGTTTTGACTATTCTGACACTTGGCTGCGCTGGGGTATATAGAACTAAGTTCTTGATATATATCCCTCTAGTTATGATCATATTTCCTTGCCGACAGCCTATATAGGCATCGGTAGTGGCGAGCCAAGGTCTTCCTAAAATCAATGGATGTCCATCAAGTCATGTTTTGGGATTTATTATCAGAAAATTGGTTGGATATTCCCAGGAGTCAACAGAGACCATGACATCATGTAGCATGCCCTCTGGCCTAACCACAGATCGGTTAGCCAATTCTAACAAGGTAGAGGTGGGTTCTACAGATGTAATGCCTAGCTTCTGGCAAGTAGTGGTTGTTAAGATATTGATTGTAGCTCCAAGATCAACTAAGGCATTGGACAGGGTTTGACCATAAATTTGGACAGTTACTATTCGGTTTCCTGGGTCTTCGTATTTAATGGGTGTTTCTTTCCCTGATAATAAGTCAGATAGAGTGCCGACTACTTGGACTCTTGGATTATTTGTTATATTCCTCCTTGGTTTCTTTATGCACAATTCTTTGATAGTTTTTACGTATATCGGGATGTCTTGAATGGCTTGGAGGAATGGAATTTTTATGTACAAATTTTGTAATTCTCCTAGAATGTCAAAATCAGGATGCTGTATAAGTCGAGGTATGACTAATCATTTTGGGAACGGAGGAGAGGATGTGGTTGCTTGATTATGAGTTTGTTGTTTATTCACATCCTCTTCTTGTGATAGATATTCTCTGGGTAACTGATCTTCAACCTGAACTATCTTATCTCCCTCGGTTTCAATAATACGCCCAGATCTTAACTGAAGATCATTACACTCCCATAGATTGGCTCCTACTTCTGGTGTTTCTATGATTTTGAGAGATTGGACCGGTCTGTTATTTGGGTTGGGGTTGGGTTGGGCTGGAAGTTGCGGTCTCAGATTAGACTGGGGATTTTGTTGTAAGGCTAGCAGTGTAGGTTGAGGGAGAGGAACAGTTCCTACTGGCTGATGCATTGGTCTCTGCCAGTTTGTCTGCCAAGCCGAGCTTTGTGAAGTAGGGGGAGTCCATTGTGGTGGGTATGGGTTGTTCTGCCAATATGGTGGGGTACAAGGAAGGTTCGGCCAACCAGATTGGCTTGCCTGATTCAGCCACAGGTTTGAGGAAGGAAACGACTGTGGTGACCAGTTTGGAAATGGGGGTTGGAATTGACTTTGACACATGTTATACTATTGAGAATTATACTGCGGAGACTGAAAAGAAGAAGTTGGGTCTGGAAACATACTAGATTGTCGCGGTTACCACTGATGGCGCCGGTTGAGAAAATACACCGATTCTGGCTCTTCTTCTGCTTCCTTATATAATGCTTTCAATCTAGGAAGTGAGGGACAGCTTTCCGTAAGGTGATATTTTGTACAGATGGCGCATGTTTGGACTGCATCTAGTGGACACTCCTTATGGCTATGCTTCTTCCTGCATCTGGGACAAAAGATTGCCAAATTCTGTTCTGCCTCCATTTGCTTCTGTTTGGCCTGCAAAATATCAAGTTGTGTAGTTAGTGTCCCTAGTATATCAGTTTTAAAATTTTCCAATAAATTTCCAATTCCTACACGCATTACTCCTTCTGACAAGATTTTATTATCTCTTACAAACTGATCATGTTCTACCAGTTTTACTCTTGTGCTGCCTCTCGAGCTCCTGATACATAAATCAATGATGTCAGCGAAACTTTCTTGATAAATATCTCCTTTTCCCATGATGTTTAATGTGTCAATCCATTGTTCCTTCATGCCCCTCATTAATACTGTTTTCAACACATTATCAGGTAAAGGTAGTGATGCATAGGGAGATCTTTGTAGATTATACTGGAAACGTTCCACATACTCCTCTAATGTTTTGTTTGGTCTAGCTATCATCTGGAATATTTCATCCTTCAGTTCTCTAGACCTACAATAGTCCTGATATTTTTTTAGAAAAGATTCTTTCATTTGCTCCCAGTTATTTATAACCCCGCCACCTAATCCCATAAACCATCTTAAAGCAGCCCCTTTTAGCGTAGAGGGAAACAGTTTCAATTTCTGGGGGTCGGTGGTGTAATCGTATCCCCTGCACAGTACATCAAATTCAAATAAAAATGCATTTGGGTCTTCTGATGTAAGAACGTGGAATGTAGGGATATGTTGAAGAGGGATTAATTTCATAGGCGCATTTGCCGTAGAATCCACTATGGGGTATTGTAATGTAGAGGTTTGGGTGTTTGGCTAGTTTTGAGCCATTAGGTAAAATATATGCCAATAACCTTTTGGGATATCTAGGAGGGTATTCCTAGGTTGAGAGGGAATGGCTTTAACAGGAATAGTTTTAATAACACTTCCTCTATCTAGGATTATTGTCTGAGGAGATTGAGTTTCTTCAAAGATGATTTTTGCAGCACTTCCTTTGTCTGGGTTGTTCAATGGCTGAGTTGTCTCAAGAGGAGATCTCAGTTCCTTAGTTTCCCCTATTTCTCCTCCTCCTTCGCAAAGATTACTGAAATTCCCTTCCTGCAATAGTTCTGGAGTAGAATTTTCAATTTCTTGAAAGTCCTGCTCTTCAGTTTGACTATGCACCTCAGCAAAGGCTACAGATGGTGAACCTGTGGCCTGAAGGGAACTAGTAGGCTATTTAGAAATATCCTTCGTGGGTCCTACTGAGGGCTGAGATTTGGCTTTCTTGTAGATTTCTTCTATGAAGGTTGATCGGCCAAGGGTTACCGACCCCTTAGCTTTTTCTAGCTTGGGTAGAGGTTTGGAATTTTTTTCTGGCTTTTTCTGCTTAGTCATACACTCAATTTAACTACTAAATCCTACTTAGACAAATAACAACAAATCTGCAGGAAAGCGGGCAGAGGAGCAGGGCTTTTACATGCTCCACATGTACGTTATTACCTTCTGTTTTCAAAACCCAATTCTTCCCCAGCAGGTTCGTACACTACTATGAGAAAAAGAACAAATGGCTACACTCTTTCCCCAGCAACGACGTCAAAATGTGGAGCTATAAAAAGGGTCTCTTTCACCTCTAGTTATCTCACATTAATATGTCAATTTGGGAACATTTTTCTATTTCAAAGAGTGTCTCAGTCTGAGGCTATCATTTGCCAGAGTAATGCTAGTAGCACAGTGTTTGAAAATACAAGAATAAACAGATGATTGTTTACAGCTTAACTACTTCAAAAGATTTAAATCACACATTCAGAACACTAAGCAATTCATCAGTCAAGGGTTCGGTAGCAATAGCCCATCCCTTTAGAAATTGATGGAAAGGGAAATCAGAGAACAGATCAGGGGTCTGGGAGCCGGATAGTAGATGCCAATGCTCACTACAGCCTGAGATCGTTCTTCACACCTCTAACAAGAAATCGAACGACAGATAAGAAATGGAACAGCAAAGAAATCGAACAACAATGAAATGGAACAGAAAACCTAAAATGGAACAGAAAACCTAAAATGGAACAACAAGTCTGAAATGGAAGAACAATTCAGAAATAGAACAACAGTTAAGAAATAGAACAAAAACTAAGTCTAACAAGCCGTAACATCTTAGTCTATCAAATCAAATGTATTAAGCATAATCTACAGGAATCAAATGGCAATCCTTTGCTCTTAAAGATGTACACACAAATGGAACAACACTGATTACTCATACATTATGGAATAGCACTGGAAACCATATATACACACAACATACTCAAATAGTAATATGATCCAGTTATCACCTCGATTAGAAAGAACACGATTGCATTTCAAGATAGAACAACAGAATCCAACAATCACAAAGAACAAAACTTCCAAGATGAATTCTGTAATGTTAAGGAACAAGTGCACAGCACAAAGGCTCTCTAATGGAACAACAACAATATTCTGTAAAAACTAACAGTTTTATATCAACACCTAAAAGAACAATAATATGATGCAGCGTCAATATAATAGTTTTGTCTATAGAAACCTTAATGAATTAAACACAACAGAGCATGTGATGTAAACTTTATAAAACACATCAGATTACCAAATCATGTCGATAAGCAAACCACGCAAAAGCCAAGCGTAATGGTACAAGAGCAAGTGTCCTCCAGGGCCGGGCCCTTAGCCTCTAGGGGTACACTTCTTGGAGTTATTCCAGACTCAAAGATGTAGTAACCAAGTTTGTATTAATGCATAAAGTAAAATTATAGTAGAGCAGTTCTTAACAAGACACAATGATCAAAGTTTTGATCTTTAAAAGAAATTACATAAAGGCATAATAACATCTAACTCCCCCCTTAGCTAACAGTGCTGCCCCTTATATAAGGGTGACGACGGAGATATCGAAGTGAAGAAAATAGATAAAACAATGATCCCTCAGGATAAAGGATCCTGAGGGATTCGCCGAACCGTTAGCCCTCAGTCATTTCTTCTCTTTTCTGCGTTGAGCTGATATCTCCACTTCCTTTCCCGGGTTGTTCCGCTTTGATCTTGTTTGCATGTGGTCTCTCGTCAAAGGGACAACAGTTAACCTGTCTTTATCTTTTCCTTTAGAACGGCAACTTCTCGTTTTTTCTCCTTCCTCCATAAGGAAATGACAATTGTCAGGGTTCTTGTCTTGCATATTAATCTCACATGTTTAATTACAATTCTTTATCATTTTCTAAGTTCATAATGCAAAAAGGCTTGTAAGTTCTAATGAAAAGACATCGAAATAATCATCAAAACATACCTTCTTTAGTACTGCACAGTGGCCATCCTCTTCCAACATCTAGAAACATAATGGTTATCCAAACCACAAAAGGAACATGCAATTCTTTTTCCATGCCTTATAAAATCAAAAGGAATCCTTTTAGAACTAGATTTATACCTGCCTCTTTCACCTTTATTTCCTTCATGAAGAGGTGAAACAAATGAAGGAGTGTCTCCGTTTGGAGCACCATCACTTTCTTCAAGGATGTTAGAGTTTCCACAACTCTTTGGTTCAAGTGTGTGCTTCTAAACACCTACATCATGCGAATGATGCTTTGAGCTATTGCATTCCTCTTGAATACAATCTTCACACTTCTGAGGTATAGGACCTGTAATGAAACTCCTTTTCGGAACTATTTCAATGGCCTTCATGGTAGCTTTTGAACTCTCTCCATAAGATCGTCCATACCCAAGACCCAAATACTTAGGCCTTTCCTCAACCATTATTGGCTCAAAAATACCTTGTGCATGTTTTCCAAATCCTTTTCCTTCATAGCCCATCTTGGACATTAGCTTGGAACCTAGGCCTCTGGTATGTTTTTCAAAAGAACCAATATAAGCATTTTTAGAAGAATTTGAAGACAAACATGTATGGTTTACCTCTTCTTCAAGCTGATACTTGGCCAAGGCTTCTTTTGCAGCATAGAGTTGTGACTTCAACTCATGCATCCGTTTCAGGTTCATACTTGCAATATGAAGTTGCTTGTCCATTTCCTGTAATTTGCTAGAAAGCATTTGTTTCTCTTCCTCCATGGAATTCAGCTGCTCTCTAAGTATGCTACTCTTCCTTCCATCCTCGTACATTTCTCTCACCATATCCCTCATGGTGGACAAATCTTGCTTCATCTCTCCATTAAAGGAAGTTTGGGAGTAAGAAGAATTTGAGGACTCACTTGTAGAAGTTGTCATTATACTAATGAACAAAAGAACTTCAAACAAGATTATTAAAGAGCTTATCCAGTAGCCTCTTGCAACAACATTTTGTGCTTCAAAGATTACCCTAAGGTCCTGGGATAGAAGAATGCCTTCAATAGCTTTCCCTTCACCTCTGCAAACTCAAGCAATATTCAATCTGCAACCAAGCATACAATCAATGAGGCAATCAATCCTTGACTGTCAAAACACCTTTCAGGCAAGCAATCTTTGTCTTGTCAATCAAGCATTCTGTTACAACCTTATTTGAAGGTGGGGTTAATCAATCTTAAGCTCTGATACCACCTGATCTGAAATGGGACTCTTAGGCTTCTTGTCTACTTTACAAGAACCTCTCCCACTTCCAAAGCTTTAAATTTTCTCAAGTATTAATGATTAACCAATGCGGAAATAGGAAATGCTTGAAAATATGGGTGTATGCTTGTATTTGTTTTCAGCTGATTATTTACTTTAAAATATCTTGTTTGTGTTGATATGGGAAGGTACTTAAACTCATATATAAATGCATACAATAGTAGTTAGAGAACCAATAAAAACAAACACATAAGGCAACAGTATAATATGGCGTTCACCCTGATATCTTGGGTTACGTCTCCTTGAGCTCTAATCAATTCAATTAGGCTATCTGGGATTATGGCAATAGTTCTTTTACAAGTACCTGCACTTAACTCCAATGTTTCATATAGGAACATTGGGCTCAGAATGCCATCTTATCCCTTGGCTCTAGGAGCTCTTCGACTTTCTAGCTCTGGCTCTTGGCTCTGCCTCTGGCTCTTGCCCTCGTTGTTTCTCTGACTCTAGCTCTGTCTCTATGGCTCAGGCTT
The DNA here is from genome assembly GCA_000404065.3 of Pinus taeda. Classification (NCBI taxonomy): domain Eukaryota; kingdom Viridiplantae; phylum Streptophyta; class Pinopsida; order Pinales; family Pinaceae; genus Pinus; species Pinus taeda. The sequence goes on along the minus strand of APFE030929673.1, from coordinate 10,370 downwards.
TGGTTCTAGCTCTCATATTTTACTTCTGGCACTCGCTTTGGCTCTTGGCTCTGGCTATGGCTCGCAGCTCTCAGCTTTGGCTTTTCTAAGCTCTGTCTCTCAACCTTTCCATGCCTTTGTGAATTGCTTGACCTCCAATAAACTCCAACAACAATATGCTACTGTCAATTAAGCTCTTTGGCTTTTCACTTGACCTCCAAGTGACTCCCCAGACTCTCTGTGTATTCAGCATTTTCTTCGTTGTTCACCCTCTAACCTCTGGTGGCTCTGCCTATTACAATGAGTTCAGCTCTAGTTTCTCCGCTTCTAGGTCTGCTCTATCGCTTCTTAGGCTGCTCTCTTTTTCTCCCCTTTTACTCTTTTTCTATTCATGGCTTAACACCAATTTGTCTCATGAATGTTAGCTTCCTTTCTCGGCTCTTCGGATCACCTACCTCTGTCTGTTGGAATTCCCTGCTCAACATCATCATCACTATAGTGCTTCATAGAGAGGTGGCCACTTGTCTCCTTATGAGCTGAGCCAGCTCTTCCTCAAATGGTTCATTAGTTTGGTTACTCTATGAAATTATTCATCAGCCAACTCAGCGGTCCAACCAGACTTCAACCTTTATGTGTCGAAGCTTATTTTCTCTGTCAAATCCAGTTTCCCATCAGGTGCAGTCTCCGCTGTTAGATCTGGGGCCTCCAGATCCTACGGTAATCGCTCTTATCATGTGGTTGACTTGCTCAGACATTAGCCCACAATGAGAGTAGTTTTCTCTCTCATCTGCTGGACATGTGTCAATCAACATATGGAATTGTTGGGTCCTCTGACAAAGCTTCTTATTGCTCTAAATGCCTCCCATATTCCACTGGTTTTGGAGCGTGGGATTTGCTGTCTATTTTCAATGATTTTCCCATGGTTCTCTGGCTTCGCTTGTGACTGAGTGATTGGGGATTTTCCATTTTGAGGGTTTTTGCCCAGCGATGCACTAATCGCGCTTCAGAAACAGTCTTTGTTTTCTAATCTAGACTTCCTAACTGCTAGTTTGCGCCACTGCACAGTCTCCATGGGCCTTGGTTAGCATGCTTTGATAGAAGGTCCTCATTGCTCCGTGCTTTGACATCCACAAGAATTTAAACTTCGGTATGAGTTTTTACAGACTTCGATAGCTTTAACAGAGTTTAAGGATCCAAATTTAGATCAAGATGATGGAGGTGAAGGTGGTTTATTAGCCTTGCATTTACCTTTTTCCTTCTTCGATGTCTTCAAAGAAGAAGCTGCATCTCTCGCCTTCTTGTCTTCGTACAGTTCTCCCAACATCTACTGCACGTTCAAGAATGCTTGGTGAAATTGTTCATCACTCATCTTAGTTTCAGTGTTTTCACCTGCATCAGATCTTGCCATGGTCGACTTATGAAGGACTCGTCGCTTTCCAATCTCTGGATCAATCTACTTAAGGATTCCTTCTCCATGTTGCGACTTTGACTTGGTTAACATTCAATGGAAAATTATAAGCACAAGATGCTCTGATACAAAATTATATGATCTGAAATGATTATAAGTTAAAACTAATGTAGAATTGATTATCCATTAATGATTTGAATGTTAACTGAAAGTGCGAAAATCAAGAGAATTGCTTGAGAAGAAAGACTTTACGACAGTTAATAAAACATAAGTAAGATGCAAAACAGTATTGAAAATAGAAAATACACAGTGGTAATAGACAACAAAATTGATTACGGAGTTCGTCTCAGATGGACTACGCCTCTGGGTCTGCTTTCAAGATGGGTGACTACTTTATTAGGATTGAAAACAAGGAGGTCGATTACACAGACAATTGACTAGATTGAATGTGCATGCGGGCACTTCTAATCACTGTCATAAGGAAGCTCTCTAAACCAGCTTTCCAACCCTATCATAGTTCCTAATTCCGACTCCTGATGTTCCTGTTACACTGAAAACAAAATAGCCTCTCACTTCTAGAATCTGCTTACCAAAACTCCAAAACCACTCTAATGCCTTTAATGAGTAAACTTCCTTTAAAATGGCCTAAAAAAGCACTCAAACCTCCTTAGGCTGAATTTAGCATGAATAAGCTGCATTCTAGGTTTGTTTTGAGTCTCGGTCTAGTTAGAAGCTGACACATAGGATAGGTTTCATGGTCTCTGAATTAATATTTTAAACAAACTTCAACCAAAACCCATTTTTAAACCTTATGATAAAGTAAATGCACTAGCATATTTTTGACCGAGCGGGGGAGGTTGACCAACTGCATTTGAAGAGGGTGGTCTAATTGTTGTTGACATATGGGATTTGTCCTCCTAATGGTTCTGGTTGGTTGATGGTGACATCGCTATGTGAACAGTGCATTCCTCTGGCAATTGTGGCAATGGCTGCAGTGAACCGAAAATGGTTACCTGACTATGCAGTGATTCCCTTGCTACTCACATGTTAAACTGACATGTTTAATGCCACTACCCAACTGTTATCCCCACTCATGGTGAAGGCTAACTGCGGTTACCTGAGAGGTGTCCACATGTCTTACATCTCTGACATGGTCATCTGTCTATGGTTCAGGACTATTCAATAACCTGTGATGCAAACTCTAACCATGTTGTTAGCATATCCACTCACATGAGCCCGACCCCTCATGGTTCTGACATGGTTTAAAGTCAGTAGTTAAAGACCTGTGGTTCGTATTAAGTTTTAATACATGGTCTGAAAGTGGGTTTTTTCAATATTATGTTTTTTTAATGCATAGGTTTATGTAATAGTTTTAGCATTAGGTTTTTCACCATAGGTTTGTTTCATAGGAGTTTTAGCATAGGTTTAATACAATGAGTTAGGTTCCCATTTAGGGTGGTTACCTTTAAGTAAATAAACCATATACAACAAATTGTCACATTTTGGCATTGATTTGGACCACATTTCCACCATGAAGAACTTATGGCAAAAACAACACCAGAAGAACTGAAGAACACTGGCGAAGTTGATGAAGCTGAAGACAACCTAAACTCTCTAGATACACTGGACTGACAGGAACCTATTGGATCATCTGCCATGGCACTGTGGAGTGGGACATCTTAAGAGAAGGATTTTTTATGACCTTCATCTTTGAAAATAGATTCAAAAGCATTGATGAGGCATTGTAGGAGGTTAAAGCAACGATCTTCCAAATTCTGCAGGATCCTTTGGAATTGGTACAACTAGATTGGAGCACTGAGTTGTGCCATGCACTGGAATGCTATAATGTGATAGTTGAAGAGGAGGATGAGGATCCAAGAAATATCAATATCCCAAAGATGGAAAGTTGCCACAAGGATATCACCATGCCACTGAAGACTAGGCAGGTAAACATTGGTACTGAAGCAGAGCCTCAATTCACAAATATCAGAGGTTATAGAGATGATGCCACAGTTGATAAAGTTGTTAATTTACTCTGTGAGTACCAAGATATTTTTCCTAAAAAATGTTCAAACCTAAAAGGCATCATACACAATTTAGGAGTGATGAAAATAACTTTGAAACTAGACGCGAAGCCTGTTAGGCAGAGGCCATATCACCTTAATCTAAAATACAAGGAAAAAGTCTACCTAGAATTAGACAAGATGCTTGAGGCAGGCATTATCAAATGGGTGGAGGAATCTGATTGGGTAAGCTGAAATGTAGTCCAAGAAAAGAAGCAGGCTGAACAGGAACAATGTGAGTCCGAGCAAAGCAATAAATCCCCTTCGCTCCAAACTGAGGAAGAATAACAATCAGAGCATGGTAGTGATAGTGATGAAGGATAGAGCACTCCATTTTGGGTGAAGAGGTATAGGGAACAGCAGAAGGAGGGGCCCCAAAAGAAGTCAAAAGAGATGAAGCCACTTCTTGATCACATTATTCTCACAGAAGATAATCTCAATAAGTTCAAGGATAAAGTGCACAACAAGACTGTAAAACTATTACAACAGTTTGAAAAACAACACCTGCATTAATTACATACTATTCTGAAGGATATGCAAGAAGTTTAGATCCAAACTAGCACGATACAAGCGAGATCAGGTCAGGTGGGCACTACACAGACGAGGCTGCTACTAGGGACAAGTTAGGTTGCACAACTTGTCAAGTCAGTGGACCTTAGGACAATTGTGCTACCAAAAGAGTCCCTAAGCATGGAATCAACTGATGCCAAGATCATTGTAATCATTCTGGAGAATATTGGCCTCAACGTTACACCACTCCCCAATGAATATCTTCACGCATTGCAGACTGGTGTGACAATAGAATTGAGAGAACAGGAGCAACGTGCCCTCAATTTAATCAGCAAGTATAGGGTGAACAATTAACAAATGTTCACTGAAAACAGGTAGGCCTTGAAGATAAAGGAGACGAACTAGACATAAAGTGCCTAGTTGGCAATCGTGGTTGTAGAGGCGTGTAGGAAACTATTGGAGTTCAGTTCATGATGCTAAGGAAGAGGTGGCCATAGTTTAGCTCAAATGTAATATGAAAAACATAGAACTGGAGCTTAAGTCACAACCTTTAACTTTGCTAGAATTTAGGGAACATTGTGAATTTGTCGCCAAGGAAGGATTAACTACTGCGGATGTCACAGTTGCTGATTATACAACTTTGTTTGAGCAAGCCATGGAAGTGGTGATGAGATTGCAGGAGGATCCCACAATGCAGATATTGAATACTGAGATCCGTGAGCTCTAGTAGTAGTACGATGAACTAAGCGTGACGATGCACACCATTGCTACAACACAGTGCCTTGCCAAGCTGCAGGAGGAAAAGCAGCTCCTTTCACAAGTAGAAGCATCGCAGAAAAATGAATCAGTCCTTAAGACCAGGTTGGGTCCTTGGTTGGATGAAGCCTACCTAATCTCGGCCAACATATAGGAAAAATTGGCGAACTTGCAACTTATGCAATAGAAAATCAAGCAAGATGGTCAAGGACTAGCCGTAGAACAACTGGTGGAGCAAGTAAAGCAGGCAGCCATAGAGATTGCGGCTAAAGTAGCAGTTGTATAGGTTGAGTTGTGGGATCATCATAGCAAGATCACCACACCATCTTAGTGACTCCAGGGTGAGTCACCACCTTTGTGTTAGGGGCCTGTTGGGATGGGGTCCCCTGGGGTTAATTGTGGGCAAAAAGCCCAAGTTTTGATGTAAAAATATGAAAAGTCTCTCCAAATTGTGGTCATGAAGCACATAGCTAGTTAAGAGTTAAAAAGGGTTTTTACCCTTCCTTATGTAAAGTTAAGTCAGTGTTTGAGATTTAGCCATGGTCTACAGACCATGGGATTGTATAAATAGGTGTGTCTTAGAGAATATAAGGAAATAAAGTAAGAAGTCTATGTGTATGAGTGAAGAAGTCTAGTGTAGAAATAAAAGTCTTAGAAGAGAGAAAGGCTCTACAACTGAGTCGACAGAAGCCTAGCTGAGTGCATAGACCCCTGCAGTTGAGTGTGCAGGGAAGTATTGAGTCTATAATATTGAAAATAAATAAAGAAAATTATTGCAGAAATTCCTATGTTTTGGCTATTTACTAATGTTATGTATGATTGCGATATATGTTCTAATGGAATGATGTCTTTATAAAATAATGATGTATTGATGTGTGAATTTACATGGTCCATCTCATTATTTGAATGCAATTAACGTTAAGTGATTATGCGAAGATCATAACATTGTATGTTAAAGTTATTGAACCCTTAGGTGGATCTGAGTAAATACTGGTCTAAGAGTAGTCTATGGTGTGTGTAAGTAGCTAATTCACCTATTCAAGGTCTGCAAAAGCTAGTCGTAGACCCTCACGAAGGTATAGAGGTCAGTTAGGGGAAGTTACAACACTAGGTCGTAGGAGCCTAGAGGTCTGCATGAAGGCAAATCTAGGTCACAAAAAGGACATCACATTGAAGTCTGCGTGTGGGAACTCGGTTCCAGCATCCCCCCATACTACTTTGGGTGAGAATTCATTTCTCGCACCGCGGATTGATGCCGAAAGGACCGGTGTAGGGATTTATTTGGTGCAACTGACTTTGAACCTTGGTCAAGATCCCTTAAGCCAACACCTACATGCCCTTGAAATATGTTACAGTGAGGCTCATGGGAATTTTTATTATTGAAAGAAAAGGGAAACCATAAATAACCAAAAAACTAACTCTAGGAGATGGAAGGCCAAGATTTTGTGGGCCCCGTTGGTGGGAAGTCAGCTTCCTAGGCTCTAACTTAACCATATGATCCTCGTTTGGCGTGTACAATACCTCGTTATGAATATATATATGAGTACTACATAATTTTTATATGGCCCTGCCTATGGCTCTGGACCTATGACGGACCTCAAAAAAATGTCGTTTAGGGGGTCAAAACAAGTTCAGAAGCTTAGGACCCAAAAAACTGCGAAAAATAGTAAATGTTGTTATAATCAAGGAAATGGATGAAATTGATTGGGGTTCTAGGTGGAATATGTGGGTGTACACCAATATGGAATTGGATCAGTCCTCCCCCTTAGGAAGAAATGGTACCCATTTCATGCAGAGCCTCCATGAGGTGAGGAAATTTTTGTTGAACCTAGTCCATGGTGAGCCACTTGCCCTGGTGAGCGAGTTGGCATGCTTTGAGAACTTGATATAAATGGATCCTCTTGTGGAGAGTTTTCTTTATTTGTGTGTCCATAATCCTATCATTTGTGGCATATTCAGTGCAACTTGAGTTGATCTCTATTGGTGTCAACCGCTCAGCAACATCGAATGTGTCCAACAATGAGGTGAAGTATGGTCACAACTCATCCACATTGAATACAGGGTGTAGGCCAAGGAATGCTGGAATGTTGATCTTGAAAGCATTATCCCCTATAGCCTTAATGATGGTGTAAGTCCCATATTGGAGTGGGCGAAGCTTCCGGTGGGGCCTAATGAGGTGCTCCTTCTACAAACGTAACCAAGTTTTGTCACCCACATAGAACTTGTGTGTCACCCAATGTGGATCATGACATTGCTTGTAATTTGCATTTACTATGTCCAATATGTCTTAGACCTATTGTCATATGTGTTGAATGTGCTTAATGAAGCTATTATCCCTTTCAACTTTGGACTGGACATGAGGTGAATCTGCTTGAGTAGCTACAAATGGTATGGAAACATCAATGAGACATAGTGGCTTGAATCCTAGTCCCGCCTTAAATGGGTTGAGGTGAGTTGAGTTGTGGAGAACCTTGTTTTAGTTGTGTTGGACATAGGGGAGGCTCTCATCTCATCTGCATGGGTGTTGCAAGTTGTACATGCGTAGGATGTGCATGATCATCTTGTTGATGACCATTGTTTGTTCATCAATTTCAGGGTGAAAGTTTGAAGACTTAGTGAGCTTGGTATACAACAACAACCAGAGGCTTGACGAGAATGCACTTAGGAACCAGTTGTCCTAATCTAAGATAATGGACTGTGGGATCCCAAAGTGTACCTACACTTGTTAAAAGGATATTTTGGTAGTGAATTTTGTTGACATACTCTTCTTAAAGGCCACTAGAATGGCAATCAAAGAGAATATGTCGACAACCATGAAAACATAGTCATTGCCATTCTTGGTAGAAGGAAGGCCCTGCCTGTAATCCATGAAGTTTGATTCCCAGGGTTGGCTAGGAGTAGGTAGGGGAGTATATAGGTATTTCTTCTTGATTTTAGGTTTGGAAATGGCATAGGTAGTGTAGGATATGATGTACTTCCCAATATCATGTCGAAGGTTTTTGGCTAATAAAAATACTTCCGCAATACTACCACTATCTTTTCTACCCTGAAATGTCTAGATACTTGACTATAGTGTGTCTCGAAAATTCTCTTGGCATGCTCACTTGAAGGTCAAAAGGGTGTCCCTTGTGGCATAATAACGCGTCTTCGAGGTGAAAGTCTAGAAGTTTCTTACTTTTTAGGAGCATCTAGTATGTGGTGTCAAATTCTGAATCACTATTTTAAAGATGTGGCCATTGTGAAGTTGCATGTCCATAAGAGTTGAGCACAGTGGTCAGTTCCATGAATGAGAGTCAGCTAAGGTATTTTGTAAAATTATTGGTGCTTCCCTTCTTGTACTTAATATTCAAATGGATATATTTCAGGTATGTGGACTATTTCTTATGGCGATCATCTTGCAACATTCCTTGTGTCTATATGAATTGCAAGGGTCAGTGGTTTGTGCGGATGGTTGTTTCCTTGCCCAAAATGTAATGCTTCCATTGTTAGAAAACTTGCATAATGGAATACATCTCTTTTTCATATGTGGGATACTTTCATACTGCGCCTAAAAGTGTCTCACTATGATATGCCACTGGATGCCCTTGTTGGGTAAGAAATGCACCAATAGCATAGTTAGAGGCATTTGTATCAATCTCAAATGGTTGTTATAGGTCTGATAATAACAACATTGGTATAAAGAAGAGGTGATGCTTCAACTCTAAACATTCCTTCTGTTGTGATTCAGACCAAAAGAACTTTTCTTTCTCTCCTCCATTGCTGACTTGACTCAAAGGCTAAGTGATATGGAAGAACCCAACATGAACCTATAGTAGAAATAGGAAATCCTAAGAAAGCTACAGGGATCTGTTAGAGTGGTTGGGGCTGGGCAATCCAGAATAACTTGTATCTTGACTCGGTCGACATGCACATCCCACTCATCAATGATGTACCACAAATATTGAACTTGGGTCATACCAAAAGTTAATTTCTCCAAATTGGCACACAATATTAATGTAGGATTTGGAGGACCTGTTGATTATGGTGAAGGTGCTCTTCCCAACCCTAGCTGAAGATAGGGATATCATTGAAGTACACTGCCATAGATGAGTTGGTGAAGGGCTGCAAGATGTCATCCACCAACCTCATGAAGATAGGAGAGGCATTGCTCAACCTAAAAGGAATGACCAACAATTCAAAACAGCCCTCCTTGGATTTGAAGGAAGTCTTCCACACATCAGAAGGTTCGATTGATACTTGGTGTTAACTAGACTTCAAGTCAATATTTCTAGAATATTTAGCCCCCTTGAGCTAGTGGAGAAGGTCATCAATCCATGGGACTAGATACCTATTCCAGACAATAATCTTATTCAGCGCCCGATAGTCAATACAAATTCTCTAGGTCCCATCCTTCTTATGTACCAACACGATCAGGATCCCACACGGTGATGAACTTGGCTTGATGTGCTTTTTCTACAACAAATATTAAATTTGGCTCTTGATTTCAATGTTCTTTATAATAGAGTGTCAATAGATCAGTCCATTGGGTAGTGGCGTTCTTAAGGTTATATTGATGGAGTGCTTGACCTAACAGTTTAGGGGTACCCATACAGGTGAGATGAATATGTCCCTATACTCCTCCAAGACCTTGTCCATCTCCTACTTTTGTAGAGGAGCCCTATCTAGAGGCTGTGGATGTGACCACAATTTTCTTCTTACCCCGAGGTTGAATCATATGGAAGAAAAATTTCCTGGCCTGGGAAATGATCTTACTGCATTTTTTCATAGAGATCAAAGAGATAGTGGTAGGAGATTCTACCTCTAATATCTTGTATAACTTATTTACAAAAGTAATAATAATAGTGTGAGGCCTATAATCATACACAACATGTCATTTCTACAAGTATGGTTGGTGTAATAATACATCACAAGTTTTAAGAGGAGCAACATCACACAATACCTCATTTGTGAAGGCCTTGATTTTGTAAGGAAGGCGACATTGCTAGCTAACACATAAATATTGTCCTTTGTGAAGCCACCTGATGGTGTACGAGTGTAGGTCTGTTATGGTTGGTAGGCCCAATCATTTTGGCATTATGATGTATGTGTTGTACTTGATGGAAACCCACTTATAGCAGAAAAAATCACTTGTATATGGTAGCTCGTTGAATATACAGAAGAGATATCAGATGTGATAGAATGTAATGCAGGGCAGCTTCAAGGAATTAGAGTATAGGAGGAAAACAACAAATAATTATAGATTATCAAAGAATTTATACTTCTGTGATCGATAATTTGTTTAGAGATTTTTTGGCGAAATCACATAATTGATCATTTGTCGACGCGTTTCGAACCAACTAGTGTGGTTCATCGTCAGGACAAGTTGAAGATACAGATCTAGATCAGCGAGTTAAATAGTCTAAGCAGAGACTCCAACGGCTAGAAAGACTAACGGCTATTTTTCAACTTATGGACCTCAGTCAAACCTAAAATAATATTAATATATTAAAATTATTATTACATCTACGGAGTCAAGTAAACTGGGTAAAATAAACCAGAAAAGAGGTTAGATATTAAATTCACCTATTTAAATATTTAAATTATTAATAAATATATATATTATTAATATTCTCCATACCTACTATAATACTAAATTTAATGTTAAGTTATTCGAT
>APFE030929671.1:44757-92225 GCA_000404065.3 Pinus taeda | reverse complement strand
AAAAGCACATACAAACTTGCAATTTTGTTTGGTCATAAATTGACTTACTAGTTGGGATGTGGACACACCAGTTCATCCATACATTAGGAAATTTTCAATGAGATTAATATTTGAGGGAGGAAATGAATAGGTAGATAACATATTAGAATATGTTGACAACTTAGTTTTCTAAAGATTTTTCATTTTCAGATACAGATGTGAGGCTAGCTAAAGCCTTAAAAGTTATTAAAATGGTATTGTTACCTTTTGGAAAAGTTGAGGAATGTAGCATGTATGCATATTTTGCACATCAATATGACTAGGTTTTTCATGAGGTATTAGCTTGTGGAAAAATTGATAAAGAACCTGATGATGACTTAGAAGAGTTGAGGCATTTATATTTTAAAGAATATGAGGGGGAGATAGGGATAAAGGAGGATCCTGTAAAGGATTCCCCTCATTTGAAACCACTCAAGCTACATAATTTGAACATTGGGACTGATGAGAAACCCCAATTTGCCTCTATTGGTGATTAGTGTGATGAATAAACAACTAAGGAGATATTTGAATTGTTGAAGGAGTATGAAGTTTTGTTCCCTGCATCAGCCTCAGAACTTAAGGGGATTAAAGGAGACTTGGGTGAGATGAATATATTCTTGAAACCTGATGTAAAGTTGATTAAGCATCAACCATATCAATTAAATCCATGTGTTAAAGAAACAGTGAAGAAAGAGATTGATAAGATGTTTCCTACAAGACTCATATTTCTAGTTGATGAAGCAGAGTGAATTAATCCCATTTTGATCCAGGATAATAAATATTCACAAGAGATTCAAGTATGTGTGGACAATAGGAGTCTTAATAATGCTTTTGTCCATGATCCATTTCCTACTTCATTCAGTGATGAGGTCTTGGATAAAATTGCAGGTAATGAAGCTTATTCTTTCAACGATGGGTTCTCGGACTATCACCAAGCCTATATTTTAGAAGATGATAAGAATAAAACCATATTCACAATGGAATGTGGTTCCTATGCTTATATTGTTATGCCATTTGGCCTCAAGGATGCTCCTGTTGTGTTTTTGCAGATTTTGATTGTTGCATTTCATGATTTTATTCATAAGTTTCTTGAAGTATATGTGGATGCTTGGAAAGTTTATATTTTGTTGAAGAGTCATTCTATTTTTTTTAGAGTCATGTTTGATCATTGTAGGAATTTACAAATTTCTCTAAATTAAAGAAGTGCATTTTTATTGTCCCTTTTGGAACATTACTTGGACATATAGTTTGTTAGAAAGGAGTATTTGTAGAACCTGCAAAGGTTGCAGTAATATTAAATATGCCGCCACCAACTAGTGTTGAGCAGTTAAGATCCATTATGGGTCATACAGGATACTATCGTAGGTTCATCCACAACTATGCTCTCATTACTGCATCTCTAGAGAAATTATTGACAAAGTCTAAGAATTTTTTGGACTGTTGAATGTGACTCTACAAGTGCGCTAATCCTGATTTATCCATGTTGGAATAAAGAATTGTATGTTCATATAGATGCATGAAGGATTGCTTTGGGAGCTATGTCTTAGCCTGGAAAAGGTAATTTAGACTATCGAATTTATTTCGCCAATAGAAAAATTTCTACTACGGAGAATAGCATACCACTACTAAACAGGAGGCCCTTCCAATGGTGTATTCGTAATAGAAGTTTAGACATTATCTGTTGGGTTGTCCTTTTGAATTATTTACATAACATTTCACTTTGAAGTATTTGGTTAATAATCTTGCCTTAGATGGGAGGATATGCAGATGGCTCTTGTTATTTCAGGAATTTTCATTTGAAGTCATTCTCAAGCTAGGAAAATTGAATTTGGGTTTGGATCATTTATCCCGATTGGAATCAGAAGAATCTATAGGCTCTGTTGATGACCAATTACCGGATGCACATATATTCAGAGTTGAAGTAGTCCCGGACTATTTGGAGGATATTGCATTGTTACTTTCCATTGGTAAGTGCCTAGATGATATACAACCACTCAAAAATGACATATGGTTGTCTGAACTATTGATTATCAAATTATTGCGGGACAATTATATAAAATGGGTCTTGATCAAATATTTCGCCGGTGTGTTTTGGACCATGAAAGGGATAATATTTTATGGGAATGCCATGTGAGAGTTGCAGGATTTCATGTTGGAGGTAAAGCCATTGCTTGGAATGTTTTACAAGCTAGTCTGTGGTGGCCAAAAATATTTAAAGATGTTAAAGAATATGCTAAGAAGTGTAATATTTGTCAAAGACTTAGTCGACCATCTCAGCGGCATGAGCTTCAGCATGAGCTTCCTCTTCATCCAATTAGAGCACTTGAAGCATTTCAAAAATGACCATTTGATTTTGTAGGGACAATTAATCCACCTACATGACACTCACATTCTAGGTACATCATCACCTCAATGGATTATTTGATGTGCTGGGTGGAAGTTTCTCTCATTAAGGACTGCATTGATGATACTGTTACACGATTCATATTTGAAAATAACATTATCAGATTTGGTTGTCCCTGAAGCCTTACTAGTGATGAAGGCTCGCATTTTATCAATGATATAGTTAGTTCACTACTCCACAACTTTATGACTCAACACCACAAAAGCAACCCTTATCACCCACAAGCAAATGAAATTGTTGAAGCCTTTAATAAAATTCTAGAGAAGGGTCTCACTAAAATTTGCTTCGGGAATAAGGATGACTAGGATGAGCAGATTACAACAAATTCATGGGATTACCACACTACAATTAAGTGATTGCACAGGTATACACCATTTCAACTTGTTTATGGATGGGAAGTAGTGCTTCCAGTAGAATTCATAGTCCCTAATCTTTTCATTTCTCAAGCTAACAAAATATATAATTATGGGTCCATTTTTGAGAAATTACCAGAGTTATGGAAACTAGATGAGAAATAGTTCCTTGCAAACTTTCATCAAACTGTTGAAAATGAAAGGCAAAAAGATTGACATGACATGGACATTAAGAAGAAATCATTCTGAGTTGGCGACAAAGTACTACTTTATGATAGCAAATATCTTAATCATCCAGGTAAATTAAAAATGAGTTGGCTTGGACCATTTTATGTTGCAGATATTCAAGACTCTGGAGTTGTCAAGCTTTCTCAGTTGGATGGTATCCTTTTTCCTATTTGGGTGAATGGTGCATGCCTGAAGCGCTACAATGGCCCATAAACTCATTTTGATTTTGAGTGCTCTCTGTAAAGGGAGTATTAGATAGGTTTAGCATTTATTCAGTTATGTCAGTCTTAATTAGAGTCTGTTTTATTTGGTCTTGTGTTTAGTCGAGTAAAAAAAAATGACTTCTATTTATTTGCACCCCATCACAATTCATTGTGGTCGGGGAAGTGTCATCGTGTTCAATCTATCCAACTTTCATTCATAAATATGCATATTTTCTATCATTAAGTCTCGTCCTTCCCATCATAGTTTTCCTTCGTATTTTAGTAATATTTATGGATATAATTTAGTTAACATCCCAGTGTTGTCAGTCAGTCGTTTAAATTCTCTCAGAAAATTGAACGATTGTATTGGTCTTTTAGTGGATTTTCAGCTTCGTACTGATTTGCGCACATATTGCTTCCATCAGGAAATGGTCTAGTATTTTTGAAGTCCCGCCATTTTTTTTTATATATCCATCGTTGCTTGTCATTTCTTTATCATTGCATGTGTGTTTTCATCAAGTTTTCATCTTGGCTCCTGTGTCTTCTACGTCTGTATCTCCACCTTTTTTTCGACCCCATGTTCATCTTCTTTACACCTGTCACTCATCCTCAATGGTTTGTTCTAAAAAACTCAAAATTTCCATGTTCTCTTTTGACTCTCGCATTCACACCATAGATGACCTTTTGGGGAAATATGAGAAGGCTAGCCTCATCAACAACGATTTGTATGAACATGTCCTCTTTCCTACACTCTACTCTGATGTGTTCATGTAGCCAAATATGTGATAAGGTGCCTGAGCCTCTCATAAGATCAAAAAATAATTCCATCCTCTAAAGCTATCAACCTTGATGATACTCTGGGACCTACCTAACTTTAGTACCACAAGAGAAGTTATGTGTTGTGCCAAACTATTGATCAACAAACTTCAAGGGGGTTGCTTATGGTTGGATAGGGAATACCCGATTCATGTTGAGGATATTTACAGGCTCATAGGATTATCACCCTATGGTAAATATGTTTCTATAGCTTTCTAGAGGATTTCAAAGCACGACAAGAAGACAAATGATAACAATCTTTATATGAAATATGGAACCCAATGCAAAGGGAATGGAGCATTAATTGATTTGATTAATAATGAGAAAATTAAGGTTTCTTTTTATATTATTTCTAGTAAGCTTATGCGACATTACACGAAAGGGGAATGTTCCTTGGATGTTATCTTTGCCACCAAAGTCTACAACAATGGTGTACAACTCAATTGGTTGAGTTTCTTATTAGATGAGCTCTTTGAGGCATGTGAAGATGTTCATAAGAACACCACATATTTAATCTTTGGATACTTAGTTATCCCCTTGGCTATGATGAAATGGTTTCCTCCATAAGGCCGAGACCTTATTGAAGTCACAAATGGAAAGCCCTATGCTTATGCATATGCTCCTTGGAGAACTATCACAGACTCCACTAATAAGGAATATAATGAACAAGCTTTTGAAAAATGGTACAATAAGATGGTCATGGTCACACACAACATATCCAGGGTGCCACTTCCTTAACTTGACAAATATGGTTGTCAAATATGGTTTGGATCGGCTAGGGAAACTTCTATGTTCACCCTCATATTATGAGATGGAAACCTTCTCTATGTGCAAATTACCTTTTTACCTGAATGACAAGGCCTTCCACACTGAAGTAATTTCATGGCCTGATGTCTAAGCTATGGTGACAGAGGGTGAACACATATACTCTCTAGAGGGAATGATGTCACGTGGCATTGGGGATGACACTTTGTCGTCCTCTAAGAAACGTGTAGCCGATTTTAAGCAATAACTTCAACTGTTGCTAAAAGAAGCCTAGGAATATGTACTGGAGTAGGTTCATCCAGTACTGGAGTAGGGTTAAGTTGATCTCCTTGAAAATGACAAACTCTAGAAACCTTTTTCACAATTACGAGATTTTTCTCAATTATCTCAATTATGAAATCAGTATTTTCTCATAATTATAAAATTGTGACAAAATGATTATGAGAAATAACTCGATCATGTAATTCCACCCTTTTAACATGGAATAAATCTCATATAAGTAAAATAAAAGGTGAAAGGGGTTTCATTCTAGTGAACAATTGACGTAAGTTGAACTTGGGTTTCTCTCATTACAATGGAGTGGAAACTGGGGCTATAAAAAATAATATTTTCTTCAGTTTGGATATTCCTTCATTTAATTCTCTTTTTTGCTACTTTTGGGTTTCCTTGAGGTGGTGGAGAATTCTCCTTGTGATTATTGACAACTCCATTTTAGGTTTCCTCTATATTTTTAGATAAAATATCATAGCAATTATGAGTTTGTTCTCTTTGCAAGTGGCTTGCATAGAGGGTATTTTTTAGATCTTCTTCTATAGAACACCTTCTCAAACCCTTCGAATCTATTTTTGCTTGGGGCTTTGGGGGAGCAGGTACAATATTAAGGGACCAATCCCAAAAGAGATGTCCATGCTAATTACACTTCTAGCACCATAATGGAATGTGTTCGTAATCAATGGTTTGGTGCCTATTAGAGTCATGATAGCTCAAGTAGATGGTAAGAGGAAAGGCTTTTGGGACATTCATATAGATATAAATATGAGCATAGGAACTTTAACGACTTCGTTTTGTTTCTTCTAATATGATGATGAAAGTCCCTAGGATGTTGCCTATTCCTTTGAGTATTTTTTCATCCTATAATTATTCAAGAAGGGAATATAACCAAATACATGTTGGACCAATGTTGAAATCCTCTTTGTATAGGTTTAATTTTTCATTACAAAAACGAATATAGAGCCTAGTTGAGTTGAATAAATAGGGGCCATTTTGGAACACCCACTCCCTATTTTCTATATCGTTAAAAATGACATTAAAAAAATTATGAGTCTAGATTCAGTCCACGGGCCTTTTGGCTTCCAATATGTTTGGTCCACTTGACATGGCTCTTTAGATTGGAAAAATATCCATAATTTGTTTTATGACTACATGGTATTGCATATATTAGATATTTGTTGTAATTCTTTTAGAATTGGTTTCATATTTGGGAATGTAATTATATTGCATGTTGTAGTTACCTACCTTTGGGTTGAAAAAAATTTATCCATGCTAGAATGAGATTGACCTTCTCAGAACCAGGGTCGTTGTTCTCATTGGATGCACAATCTCCAATGATCTTATCTTCCCAATCACCATTGACAGAGGGTAATTGTTGCGAATTGAATCTACTACCTTCTGTGATGTTCTAGAAGGAGGGAGTAATTCCCTCCTCCTACCACTACCATTGAGAGGAAAACTGTAAACCTTATAAATTTCATAAACCCTAGCTAGTGAAAGTGCTCTAATTTTTTACTTATGTAAGAATATTATCTTATATCAATTTTTTTTATATAAGATAACAACCCAAATATATACTCAATAACTTTCTAATATAATCTTTTTAAGTGAAACTAGAGAATTTTATTACCAAAATATGTGTTGAGATGACATGGCTAAATTAACAAAATTTAAGATTTCAACAAAATGAGTTTGTCAAAAATTTCTTTCTCCATGAAGAATATGATCCTAGCTACTACATGAGGCTACATATATTCAAAAAAGAGGCTTGATGGTATTTTATTTATAAGATGCCTAAGATAAAAATATAAACACACTACATTAAAGGGGACCTAATCTTTGAGGAGGTTGTTGATCTTGATCAGATCATTAAAATATTTTTCCATATATCTCAATTCATTTAAAGTGGAAAAGGGAGGAATGAACTTGCAAGGTAAATTTTACCAGTGGATCCTAGGTTGAAAAAATGGGGTCAAAAATTTTTTGGAGCGATTTTGAGGCATTAAATGAAGCTTTTTGGGTTACAAAAACTCTTGTTCATGCTAAAACCCTTCGCGCAGTTCTATTTGCAGAGAAATTTTCAACGATGCAAGAATTGCATCAAATGGAGTTCATACACAAAATTTATTATTGATTTTTGTGTAGTATCAAGAGGTACTACCACATGCCAATAGGCCTCCTAAGTTGTCCTAAAAAAATTATGGAAATTAAAATAGAATAAATTTTATTTTTGGGTTTCATGTAGGCTCAAAAGGGTCAAGTCGACCCCAACATGAAAAGATGTGTCCCTTGGGGTAAATTCACCCATTCAACTTGTATATATACACATGATGTGACACTTCATTTATCTCACTCAACGATCATCTCTCTTATATAGAAAACACTTGTGGGAGCATAAATAAAGATGAAATGGAAAAAGTTTGGACTTAGTTTTTGGCACAAATTTCTAGACAATTTATTGTAAACCTAGTTGAAGAACAATTTCTCCTAGAAGAAGAGTTGTTGGGTTTTCTCCTAAGTTTATGTTTCCTAGGGAAAATTTGTTGTTTCTATTATGCATGGTTGTCTCTTTTTGATCTCACAGTTTCACTGTATTATTGTTGATATTTTCTCTGTATAATTTATTAATGATGTATGTGGCACAAGATAAATTAATTGAAAATCATCAGAAAGTAATTATAAAATTAGAAGGCCAGTTTCTACTATGTATTATTGTAGAAAAATCAACATGTTATCAGAGCTTGTTGATAAGAGAATCCATTGAAGAAATACTTTAAAGAAAAGTGTTTGATATATGTGGTGAAATATTTGTTTTGGTAGTCAAATATTTATGATCAAGTTGTTCTTGATGAAAATGGAATTACAATTTGTTGGTGTTGGCACATGGTTCTAATGATTTAATGTGAATTTTTCCTCACCCATATTCAGTTTTGTTCAAAGTTTATCATGAGTTGTTGTAACAATTGGCAAATGTTTGAAGCTTACATGTGAAAATTTTGGCATTATTGAGATCATGTATGTTCTTTTACGGTTATAAATTTTCCATTACACTCCCATAGAACAGGCGTTCCAAAAGATGTGTCCTGACAAATAATATATCTATAGGAAGTTCAAAGTTTTTTCTTCTAAGTTGGAGTTTTTGTTGGAGTAGATAAAAAGAGTGAAACATATTGCAAGAATTTACAGGTTGTTCTTCGAAGTTGGAGTTATCTTCAATTTAGTTTTTGTTGGATGAAATAGAAAGGGAAAGACATATTACAAGTAATAGTTTGAGAAGAAAGAAAATGAGTATGTGGAACTATGTTGTGACTACTCACAACCCACCAATGTCAGTCATTCTAGCACTAGCAACTTTGTTGGTCCTGATGAGATTAACCTCATCATAGAAAAATGTACATGAATTGAGATTCATTTTCTGACCCACAACAATGTACAACGAATTCTAAATGTACCAATATATGGGTGAATTGAGGCGCTCGAGATTTTCCAACTTAATGGAGAGAAACAAAATTCTATTTTCATTTCAACAGAAAAATATAAGTTTTGTTTTCTTCAATGGGATGTTGAATATGGTCAGTTTATTGTAATGATGATGGGAGATGTCACATCCTATTCGACATCCTACAGAGAATGGACAAATTGGTATCATTGATCCATATTGTAGGGTCATATGATTTTGTGTCTATGATGGTTTATTCAAATTGATAGTATTAGATGATAATGTGCAACCAAATGACTATTTCAATATCAGGGTTCATGAAATTGCAGTTTTGGATATCAAGTTCTTGTATGGTTGTTTCAAACCCTCAAATTTTGTGTTATACCAACACACGAGTACTTGTTTTCCTAAAGATATAGATGCAATCCATGTGAAGACATACGAGGTCAATCTGAATGGAAATTGATTCAATGAAGGGACTTGGTTGCAAGCCAAGGAAGATTATGGTTCTAGTATCTTAATACTAGTTTCCATGCCTTTAGGAAGGGTTATTATTATTGTTGAGCACAAAATAGTTTATTGCAGTGCATATAGTTCCACAAAAACTTGTAGGAGAACCAACTGTATGATTATCACTAAAGCTTATGGAAGAGTTGATGGTTCTAGATACATTTTGGGTGACAACATAGGCAAGCTCTATTTACTTTCCATAACTCATGAAAATCATATGGTTATTGGTCTTGATTTATGTCTTTTGGGTGAGAAATATGATGCTTCAACAATCTCTTATCTAGGGGACAAAATTGTGTACATTTGGTCTAGCTATGGAGATTCATAGCTTATGAAACTACGTCTTCATCCTAATGCTACAAGTTCAAATGTGGAAGTCTAGGAAATGTCTATAAAAATTCGTCCCATCGTGGACTTTTGTGTGGTTGATATTGATAAGGGACCAAGTGCAGGGGCACAAGTTATAACTTATTCAGGAGGATAAAATGATATCTCACTTTGCATACTCAGATATGGCCTTGAATTCAACAAGAAGGCATCTAAAAAAATTTAGGCATTAAAGAAATATGGTCATTACCATCTTCAACTCTTCACATCTTTGATCGTTTTTTGGTCTAAGCTTTGTTGGTGAGACACATGTACTTTCAATGAACCCAAAGAATGAGTTAGAAGAAACATAAATAGAAGGATTTGCCACATACGCTCACATGTATTTCGTCACAATGCTATACATTACCAACATTTTCAAATAACTTCATGTTTTGTGAGTTTGCAGAAAACATTCCACCTCAATTTGTTTTGCTTTGTAAATTTAAAGAGATTCCATACTTTCTATGTGCTCTTGGCGATGGAAATTTATATAAGTTTACAATTAATATGAGAAATGGCGATATTACATGATGGAAAAATAAATGAATGGATAGTGACAAGAATGTTTGCAAAGGTTGTTCAACATGGACATAAATATGCAGGGTCATGGAAGTTATCATGATTGCAATTTTTTAGTGATGTATGTTTATATATCCAGTTACAATTCAAAAGGAGAACTATGACCAGTTATTGGATAAAGTATCATTCTTCTGATCAAAGTAGTAGCATAGCATGGTTCATTAATGCACATTGATTACAAGGCAAAGGAAAAAATGGTACAAGAGTTGGAAGACTTAGGATTTGTACTTGGAGCGTTGAATGCAAGTGAGATATCTAAGGGTAGAATGATCAGGTGCTCAAAATTATTTTCAAAAATAAAAGTATCATAATTTTGCTAAAATTAGCTTTAGATTGAAGAGCTCGTCATTTTGATTCCAACGGTGTAAACGACACTCAAATCCGAGCTCATATGTAGAAGTTAGAGCAAGTCAAAGTTCAGATTTGACTTGCTTACATGGAAGGATTGGATGATGTGACAAGGTCCTTCAACAAATGAGGAGGCGCCAAGTGGCAGGTAGCCACTGGTCCTCGCATTTCAAAAATCACATATCGAAGTCAGGTCGGCATTAAAAATCGGCCCCATAATAGCTAGGGTGCAATGCAATGGATCACAATCGCAAATCAATGAAGGGGAGGTGTTGCAGATTCAACCCCCAACAAGGTTCGATTGCGATATGACATTGCAATCGCATATCACAACAGGACAGAAGTCCAATATATATGGACTATTGATACTCTTTCGAGTTGCGATTGTAATATCACGGATGTGAATCGCACATTGTCGCCTTATTCATAGACCATAAGCCCGTAGAACTTTGTCGATTGCAATTTGTGATAAGATAGTCAGTGTCGATGGATTAAGGCCCACCGCGCGGAAAAATTCTCACTCAGTTAATGGATTTTTGGAGATAAAATGTGGGTTCCTATCAGATGTGGAGCAATTTGTGGAACGAATAGTGGGAGAACTAGGAGAAGTCATAACTTCTTTAGTTTTCCACCAAATTGGATGCAAAAGGAGGCTAGATATCCACTTTTTAGTATTCTAGACTGATTGGAGTAGGTTTCAAAGCATTTGATCATTGTAAACAAAAAATTTTACACTTTTGAGCATAATAGTGAGGCCCAAGCCATTGGAAGCTGGACCAAGGAGACGTAACCCAGGAGGGGGTGAGCTCCTTTATCATGTGCTTGTTTTAATGTGTTTTTGATGATGTTTTGTACATGTTTATGTTATTGTTCAGATTGTAGTTTATGTTAAATTGCTTATAAAATTAACGTAAAAACTATTCATTTTACTTGCAAAAATTGATGAATCCTTAAGCACAATGAAAGCATTTTGTTTATAATTTGAAGATGATCTTAGCACTGCAAACTAATATTCTAGATAAAATCAATTTGGTATTAGAGCACTTGGTTGTTTTCTTTGTGAAATAAGGATTTAATTGTTTGCAAGTTTATGTCATGCTTACAAGATTAAAACTCAAAAGAGGTGAAGGAAAGCTGGGTGGAAGCCCTGAAGTTGGGTCAAGGGGAAGAAGAGAAAGGTTGCCACAATCTCCAACACCAGTTCAGCCTCAAGTTGTAGTTGAGACTCCATAGATCATGTCTCATGAAGGAGAACCTACAAACATGACATAAGATGAGAAGACCTTCAGAAAGGCTTTCTTTGATATGACAAAGATGGTGAAGGTCCTCTATGAAGAGAGGAATAGTAGGTTACAAGGAGAAAGTTCCAAACCTCCCAATGGAGAAGTCTATTCAAGAGGAGGTAATGGAAAAGGGGGTAATGGGAATGGAGACAAACCTCCACCCTCTCCACCATCTTCTTCATCTTCTTCTTCACAAGCATCTTCACACTCTTCCACTTATACAACCCTTACTCATACTCATCATCATTCTTCAAAAGGAACTGGTAAATCACCTTTTCAAAAAACTTGATTTTAAATTCAAGTTGCCCATGTATAATGGTGAAGTGAATGCAGAGAAGCTTGATAATTGGATTCGTCAGTTCAAGGTCTATTTCAGGATTCAAAACCTTCAAGAGGATGACATAAAGATTCAATTGGCTTCCTTGAGAATGGAGGGTGCAACACTTGTATGGTGGGAATCAAAGACCCAAGAGGAGATTAAAAACATGGTAAGATCTCAATTTCTTGGCATGATTTCATTACTGCAATTAAAATACAATTCTACCCTCTAGCTTATATGCAAAAAGCCATCATGAATTGGCATAACATTAGATAGCATAAAGGTCAAAATGTGCAAGATTACACCCAAGAATTTAGAAAAAAGGTCTTTGATGTTAGGTGTAGATTTACAGTCACAGGACACTTGGCTGAAGTACATAGGGGTTTACAAAGTTACCTTAGGCATATTATCTTAATTTTTAATCCCAATAATCTAGATGATGTGTGTGTGCAAGCCACTCATCTTGAGGCAAGAGGGGAAAGCACCCCAGAAGAAGGTAGTAAAAATCCATTTAAGAGTAAGGGAAAAGAAAAGGCTTTCAAAGCGAAGGCAAAGAAAAATGCGTCTATCAAAAAAGGAGAGAAAATTACATGAAAACATTTTTCCAGAGAGGGTCACGATGAAGCTCATTGTTGGAAGCTTCATCCAAAAATTAAACCAAAAAGAAACAACAACAAGGGAAAACAGAAGACAGTTGCAACCACTCAACAGGATTTGGCATCTGATTCAGGTGATGAAACTAAAATCATAGCCATGGGGTTAAAAGGAAAAGAATCCATTGCCAATACTAGTTCTTCAGACTCACAAAATGAAAAGAGGAGAATAGAACTATTTCACATAAGGGTGATCTCAAAACATAAAAATATTGATATGCTGTTTGATAGTGGCTCTCAAGCCAATCTTATCTCTGAAAACATTGACAAGAGTTTAAATCTGGAAATTGTTCCACATCATAAACCATATCCACTTGGATGGGTATGTCACAATGCACAATTGTAGGTTACTAGAAAGTGTAAACTGAGATTCACTATTACTACGAATTTCATAGATGAAGTGGAGCTTGACATTGTGCCGTTATATATGTGCCATGGTTTTGGGCAGCCTGTACCTTTATGACAGAAAATCTATCTTCCATCGACATGAAAATAAATATCATTTATTCAAAAATGGAGTAGAATATACTGTGAGAGCTCACAGCAGGAAAACAAACCTTTCACTTGTTAATGCAGGGCAGATGAAAATACTGGTGAGTTCAAGCAATAATTTTGTGCTTCTCATGATCAAACCCAAAAATGATGTTGATAATGAAGCTTTTAAAGGTTGTGATTCAAATTTGAAATCTTAATTGGTTGACGTAGTTAACCAATATGATGAAATGTTTCAATAACCAAAGGGATTACCTCCCAAGAGAGGAATCCAACATGAGATATAGTTGCAGCAGGATTGTCCTCTTCCTAACATTGGTATGTACAGGATGTTAGTGATGGAAAGCGCGAAAATTAAGATGCAAATCCAAGAGTTGTTGAATAAAGGGATCATTAGACCATCTTCCTTGCCTTGTGGTTCACCTATTGTCTTGGTGCCAAAGAAGGATGGAACATGGCCCATGTGTGTGGACTTTCGTGCATTAAACAAAATTACGATAAAGAACCATTACCCACTTCCTCGAATAGATGATTTTATGGATCATTTCAAAGATGCAAAGTATTGTACTAAGTTGGACTTTAGAAGTGGCTACCATCAAATTAGAATAGCTGAAGGAGACATTTGGAAGACAACATTCAAAACAAATCAGGGTTTGTTTTAATGGATAGTTATGTCGTTTAGTTTATGTAATGCTTCTGCTACATTCATGTGTGTGATGAATGATGTGTTGAGGCCATTTATTGATGAATTTTCCATAGGCTACTTAGATGACATCTTAATTTCCATTAAATCATGTGTTGAACATGTCAAGCATGTAAGAAAAGTACTTGATGTCTTGAAAAAATAACAGTTGTATCTTAAGATGTCAAAGTGCGAATTTGGAAAGACTTCTTTAGTTTATTTGGGTCATATTGTTGGAGGAGGTGAGCTGAAAATAGATCACTCCAAGGTTGATGTCATTGTAAATTGTCCAAGGCCCAAGACAGTTACAGAGGTAAGAAGTTTTATGGGAGAATCCCAATATTGGAGGAAATTCATTGCTATTTTTTCTCTTATAGCAGCTCCTTTGCATGCATTGAACAACATAAATAAGGTTTTTCAGTGGGGAGGCAAACAACAAAAGGCCTTTGATGCGTTGAAGGAAAAGATCAGTACATCTCACATACTCGCACTTCTAGACTTGAGATAGTCATTTGATATTCAGACAGATGCTAGTGACTACACTATGGGTGCAGTCCTCATGCGACATGGTAAGCCTATCTATTTTCATTCAGAAACTTTTAATGGTGCAGTGATTAACTATCCTACATATGACAAAGAATTGTATGCATTGGTGAAAAGTGTGAAAAAATGGAAACATTACCTGATGGGTAAGGAACATTCATTCACACTGATCATCAACCAATACAATACCTGCAATCACAATCAAAGTTGCAGCAATCAAGGTACTTCTGATGGATGGGTTTTCTTCAACAATTCCACTTGGTAACCAGGTATAAGAAAGGTATCTACAATAAAGTTGTTGATATTCTTTCTAGACTGGTTGTTAGTGCAACTACTTTACTCAAGCATAATTCTGTTTTAGATTCAATTTATATTGAGCAATATGCATTAGATAATGGATTTCAATATGTTTATGCAAGCTTGAGTTAAGGTAACCAAGTAGAGGAATTGGATTATCATTTGTGTGATAACTTGTTGCACCATATTGGCAAGCTTTGTATTCCGTAGGGAAAAAGAGTTACCATCATAAGAGAGGCACATACTTTTCTTATTGCTGGTCATTTCGGTGTAAGTAAGACGGTGGCACATCTACAAAGGTATTGTTATTGGCCTCGTATGGTTGAAAGTGTGTCTCGTTTTATTAAGGGATGTTCAAAATGTGCAATTAGTAAGCCTAACAATAGGAAGTTAGGATTGTGCACACCAATTCCAATTCCTTCACGACCGTGGGAGAGTGTTTCTATGGATTTTGTAGGAGGTCTTCCATTGTCGAAAAGAGGTCATGATTATTTGTATGTAGTTGTGGATAGGTTCAGAAAAATGTGTATTTTGATGCCATGTAAAAAGCAAGTTACAGCTGAACAAACTGCTAAGTTATTCTTTCATAATGTTTGGGTGCATTTTGGATTGCCCACATCCATTGTTAGTAATCAAGATTATCACTTTGTGGGGAATTTTTGGTCAAACTTGTGGTGATTCATGGACACTAAACTAAAAAACAATACAATCTTTCATCCACAAACAGATGGTCAAACAGAAGTGGTGAACAGAACAGTGATACATCTTTTGTGTGGGTATTGCAGTAAGCATCCTAAGTTGTGGGATGAACAGTTGCACTATATTAAGCATGCTTACAACTGAGCCAAGCACTCTTCCACTTAAACTTCGCCATTTGTGGCATGCATGGGATACTTGCCTAAATCTCCTTTGGATTTTATTTTTGGCAAAGATGTTTCTATTGAAGGTCATAGCGACGTAGGCAAAGAAAGAAAGTTCATTGAATAGATCCAATTAGTGCACCAAAAGGTTCAAGAACAACATGAGAAAAGCCAAGGGAAGTACAAAGCATGGCACGAAAAGCATCGTCAAGATCACAAGTTCCAAGTTGGAGATGAAGTTTGGCTTCACATTAGCAAAGAGAGGCTCCAAGGAGAAGGTAAAAATCTCAAACCAATTAGATATGGTCCATTCAGAATTTTGGAAAGATTGGTAATAATGCCTTCGGGTTGGATTTGCCTTCATATATGCAAATTTATGATGTCGTTAATGTTGAGAATTTAAGGTTGTATGAGCCTCCTTTGATTGAAGATCAAGAAGAGAATGTTCAAATTCCATCTATTGAAGAATTTTCTCCAGAATTCCTTGATGTGCTTTAGCAAGACATTATACTTGACAAAAGATCAAGGACATCAAAAAGGGGAAGTATTGATTATCTTTGAGTGGGGCTTAAAGGTACAATTCCTTCAAAAGCCAAATGGATAGAGGTTGGAAAGGTGAGGGAAATGTACCCTCACCGGCTGAACAATTAAAAGTGATCCTTTTGGGGTCCACAAGGCTTCCAATGGGGAGGAGTGATTAGGTGCTCAAAATTTTGTTAAAATTAGTTTCAAATCAAAGAGCTCGTCATTCTAATTCCAACAGTGCAAACGACACTCAAATCTGAGCTCATATGTACAAGTTAGAGCAAGTCAAAGTTCAGATTTGACTTGCTTACATGGTAGGATTGGATGATGTGGCAAGGTCCTTCAACGAATGAGGAAGCGCTAAGTGGCAGGCCGCCATCGGTCCTCACATTTTGCAAATTACATATTGGAGGCAGGTTGGCATTAAAAACTGGCCCCAAAATAGCCAGGGTGTGATGCAATGGATCGCAATCACAGATCGACGAAGGGGAGGTGTTGTAGAATCGACCCTTGGCAAGGTTCGATTGTGATGTGATATTAGAATCGCATATCACAACAAGACAAAAGTCTCGTATATATGGACCGCTAATACTCTACTGAATTGTGATTGCAATATCACAGATGCGAAATGTTATCGGTTCTCGTTAATACTCTCGTCAGTTCCATGACATCGCAATCGCACATTGTCGCCTTATTCAGAGACCATAAGCCTGCAAAACTCTGTTGATTGCGATTTTCGATAAGACAGTTGGTTCTGATGGATTAAGGCCCACCACGTGAAAAAATTCTCGCTCAGTTAGCAGATTTTTTTGGAGCGAAAATGTGGGTTCCTGTTGGATGTGGAGCAATTGGTGGAATGAATAGTGGGATAACTAGGAGAAGTCATAACTTCTTTAGTTTTCCACCAAATTGGATGCAAAAGGAGGCTAGATAGCCATTTTTGAGTATTATGGACTGATTGGAGTAGGTTTTAGAAGCATTTGAGCATTGTAAACATAGATTTTTGCACTTTTGAGCATAATAGAGAGGCCCAAACCATTGGAAGCTGGACCAAGGAGACGTAGCCCCAGAGGGGTGAATTCCTTTATCATGTGCTTGTTATAATGTGTTTTTGATGATGTTATGTACATGTTTATGATGTTGTTCGGATTCTGGTTTATGTTAAATTGCTCATAAAATTAACATAAAAACTCTTCATTTTACTTGCAAAAATTGATCAATCCTTAAGCACAATGAAAGAATTTTACTTATAATTTGAGGGAGATCTTAAGACTGCAAACTAATATTCTAAACCAGATCATAGAATTAGTGTTGATGCTAGCCTATTGTTGAGATTTTGGTGTGGTTAGATAGGAGTCAGTAAATGGCTTGCTAATCCATAAGATGAAGAAACCCTAGCCCTTACAATTCATGTAAGAAGAAAGCTACATGCATTAATAATTGATGTTGAGGACAAGGATGAGCTTTGCAGATGGATTTTAGTGATTTCTGCAAGGAGGCAATAATCAAGAGGGAGTTGACAATTCCCTACAATGCTTAGAACTTTCCCTCTTAATCAATAGATAAGTACTTCATATTTCTCCCTTGATTATTATTATTTTTATTCCTCAATTAACCTCTTGTATTTTATATTTGCTTGGTTATAATTGTTTCTTCCATAGCCTGCTAAATGAGGTTTAAAGGTACATTGTTAAGGTTTCAAAAATTATGGCAGTAGATGGCAGCATCAGAGAAAAAATCAAAGCAAGACTTACAAGAGGGTTTTCCTAGTAAGAGAGATAAACAATGGCAGGACTTACTCACATGATAAAGGGATCTATAGTGGCAGGAGGAATTCCTCACGTGATAGAGGGAGCAATAATGATAGGAAAATTTGCTTTTGTGAAAGAGGGAGCAACCAATACTACCACAAGAAGACCTACTTCAAAATCCAAAAAGACATAGCCGACCCACCTCATCCAAGACATGATACAAAGAGGAGAAAGAGATTTCTAGTACATATCCACAAATGAGCAGATTGTGGACATACTTAAAAGACGAGCTTAGTATGATGCTAAATACCTCCCTCATTGGAAGGGAATGATGAGGTCTTTGCAGGATTGGGTTGACCATCCCCTGAAGCCATAAAGGAATTTGGTTAGGTCATACATTAGAGAAATTTTGAGGTAAAAAAATGGCCTCAAATAAAAAATGTACAACCAAAATCAACTTTATAAGAACCAATAAAATTGAAGATGATGATGTCAATCATGGGGTTTGATTCACCATTTTTGGAGTAAAAAGGTAAAATGATAAAAAAAAAAAAAAATGAAAAAATATTGTTTCAACTTGTATTTTTAACTTATCTCCATGTGGTTTTAATCAAATTTCGAGTGGAAGCACTCGTTGGGTACATAATTTAATTTTTCTTCCAAGGAGTATTCATGTTGAATACTTTCGATAGAGCCCACTATTGCAATCACAATTTTTCATGTATTTCTCATTTTTTTGGTAGCAAGATCCATCGAAAGTATTCAACATGGGTACTCCTTGCATATGAAATTAAATTATGTATCCAACGAGTGTTCCAGCTCAAAATTTGAGTAAAATCATAAGAAGATAAGTTGAAAATACAAGGTAAAAAAGTAGCTTTTCTTTTTTCACTCCAAAATTTGATGAGGTAATCTAATCTTGTTTTATTATTTCCACTATTATTTTATAATTTTCCTTAGGAGGCCCATTTTAGACCTAAAAATTTCTCTAATGAAAGGAATTGACCAAGAAGAGATGAATAAATTCTCACCTTTGAAGCCAAAAGAATTTGGCTAGGGCATAAAGGACTTTGACTAGAAAGGTGAATGACCCAAGGCAATTACAGGGGTAAATTATAGGATACATTCATCTCTGAAGCCAAAAGGACTTGGCTAGGTCAACAAGAGGTGAATGTCCCAAGTAAATTATAGGAGTGGACATATCTTCTCCTTAGAAGCCAAAAGGACTTGACTAGGTCATAACCATAGGAGATTGATACATTTTCATAAGGAGCCATAAAGGACTTTGGCCAAAACCCCTAGATGCTTATATATGTGAGAGTTACATTTCCCACTCTAGGATGGAGTTATCTTATAGATATGCATCAACATGGAAAACTCATGAACTCTTCTTAAGGAAGGAGAAATTTCAGCTAAAGGAGAATATGTTGTAGCTAAAGAGAATACCTCCCTCGCTAAGAGGGAGTATTCATTTTTTTGTAGAGTCGAGAGGTATTCCCAAAGGCCAATAAGCCTCCTAAGTTAGCCTAGAAAATTTATGGAAAATTAAAATAAAATATATTTTATTTTTGGGTTTTATGTAGGCTCAAAAGGGACAAGTCAACCACAACATGAATGGGTGTGTCCCTTGGGGTAAATGCTCCCATTCGACTTCTATATATACACATGATGTGACACTTCATTTGTCTCACTCAATCATCATCCTCTTATATAGAAGACACTTGTAGGAGTAGAAATAACGATGCAATGGTAAAGTTTGGACTTGTTTTTTGGCACAATTTTCTAGATAATTTATTGTGAACCTTGTTGAAGAACAATTTCTCCTAGAAGAAGAGTTGCTAGGTTTTCTCCCAAGGAAAATTTGTTATCTCTATTGTGCATGGTTGTCTCTTTTTTATCTCACTATTTCACTGTATTAATGTTGAGATTTTTTGTGTATGACTGCTTAATGATATATGTGACATAATATAAATTAATTGAAAATCATTGGAAATTAATTATTAGATCAAAAGATCAGTTTCTATTGTGTATTATCGTATAAAAATCAACAATTATGCCTCCCACATGTTGACCTACCTTGTTGACTACCATGGTATGAGTGTACGTCGTGTAAGCCCCCATTACTCATGCATATGGGTAGCCACATGTGGACTTTGAAGAAGAATCTAGAAGGCTTAAACCTGTAAGTTTAGTTGAGGGTTGGGGGAGTCAAACCTTACCCCTAGATGGTGATCGAGCTATGTTAAATATTAGACCACTAGGAGGAGTTTTTACATTCTATGCCTAATAGTTGAGCAGAGAAACTAGGAGTGAGAAGTTAGAGAGAAAAATAAAGGGGGTTAGATTCTATAAAAGCCACACATACCACAAGTCTGAGGTAACTCCATAGAGAGTACCATTTTCCATGCCAGAGAAAAGAGAGTAGAGCATTCTCAATTTCTAGATAGGTTCTCTCGTAAGGATTTACCAAGGAAAAATTTTGTGTCTATTATGGATGGTGTATGTATTTCCTTTTGTTTTCTATTTCTCAAATTTTAGCTATTTCATTTAATTAAGCAGAAAAATAGCTAACTAAAGAATATGAAATCTAAGGAAAATTTACTAGTATATATTTTAGTGATTTTATCATATTTGTTGTGACAAGCTATTCTAGTGGAATATTCATAACAATTTATAGATTAGTTGTTGATCCTTGTTGTTGTTCTCCACTGCCTTTGGGACTAGAACATTCAAGTGAATGTGGAACTGCATTCCTAAAGGAGACAACACCATGTCTAAAAATGCTAGAGAAGTCTACTCTTGACTAAGACTCGCTCATTTCAAACCACATTCATCAACCATGAAGCACAAAGCATTAATTTCATTATTCAACCTTTGGGAGGAATGTTGATGTTGTATAACGATATTAAAGAAGAGCCCCACCTAGGACTCTAAAGGAAAAGTTAGAATCAAAAGAGTGTGATGTTGGTCATTATCAAAGTTAGAGTCACCCTCCTTAAGAGCGAGGGTGGGACTACAAATAGAGGAGCCTTTGCATGATAGAATCGACAAACGAGAGTGCAGCAAAGCAAATAGGGATGATAGAGACGGGGGAGACAATGCAAACATCAGGGGAAAGGGAGAACCATGTGTGCAAATACATCACATTGGTCGATTGGAAAATGAATAGATATGAATTAATATTGATATACATCAAAGCAAAAGCTCTAAGACTACATGATTGAGGAATTGGATGGATATTTCATTGAATGCAAGTGAAAATCCTCTGGAGAGCAAGCAAGAGGTGTGTGAGGAGTACCAGGAAGAACTGCAAGGGAATGGAGGAGCCATTGGTAGCATCAATTTAATATACCAGACACAACAGTGACCAAAGACAACCATGACGGCACCTCTATCGTGTGTCCATCATGAAGGTAGGCTCATTATGGGATTGGAAAATTGAGCTCTCTCTCGTTAACGTTAAGGACCCTTTCTTTCACATGAAGGGCACAATTTGCTTGGGTGTCAACATTTTGATTGTTACCTCATAAAACATGAAAAAAAAGTACTTGTTCAAAGAATTCTAGGATTGTTCTAGTTCAATGGATTATTGAGTCAGGGTAAGCATTAGAAGTAGAATAGCCTATTTGGAAATATTGGATTCTATTCCTAGAGTCGCTAATTGTAGTGAGATTCAAAATAGAAAATGCAAGGCAAACTGCCTGAAAGAAAACTCCTTGATTGTTTGAGGATAAACCCAGGATCCAGGAAAAATAGAACTTTAATTTTCCTCTTGAGTCATAAAGCACTCCTTTCGCACTTACTGCCATGATAATATAGATATTAATCAATTAAAAATTATATATTAATAGATATGATTTTTTGAAATCAATTAATTATCTTAATCTAAAATTATTTATATATAAATGTTAACTAAATAAAAAAATAATAAACAAAATAATTATTATATAAAAGAGTAAAAAATTATGTTTTATTTTATAAAAAAAGAAAATTAATATATTAAATAGAGTATGATTTTTTGAAATCAATTAAATTATCTTAAATCAAATTTATTTAATATAAATGTTAACTAAATAAAAAATAATAAACCAAATAATTATTATATAGAAAAGAGTAAAAAAATTATGTTTATTTTATTAAAAAAAAAAGAAAATAATATATATAAATATATATATATATATATGTGTGTTGTTTTGTCTATTGAGACTATAAGTTCACCTAAAAAAATATTTTTCATTAAAAATATGGAGATTATTGGTTTTAATATATAAAAGTTAATATATGGGGTCGTTAGATGTAGATGAATTTAATTATATATATAAGTTAATACAGTTAATTATATATCTGTTAATATTGAAATCGCTTGGAGGAGGGCTTGAACCTCTGACATTGTCGTTAAGAGCCACATGCTCTAACCAACTGAACTATTTCAGCATTTGTTTTATGGCACATACAACTATTTATAATTTCTCATATTAATGACAGAAACGGTAGATTCAGATCTAGAAATTATTCTCTCTGCGTGCCTGCCCAAGAAAGATAGCAGCTTCAGCGTCATCTGTGCATTCCATATTAAACTGAAATACTGTGAGGTCTTCATTTGAACCCCGGCCACGTGGGTTAAAACCAGGATTTCAAACTGGACTAGACGATAACGGAATTCTAAAATCAGTTAACCTAACTACACTGGGCGAATATAATTCAACGCCGGCAATAAAAACTGACATGTTACACCACTCAGGAAGTATCCAAGGCCGTTCTAGCATTGTATGGCATTTATCACATGTCTGGGGTAGTATTATCATGGGTTGTTCTAGTTTGTTATGGCTCTTTATAACAGGGATGTTTCATATACACCTAACTGACTATTATTAGTCCAGTTTCATTTTAAAATAATTTAAACTGTATTGAAATTTTGGAAAAACTAAAATTTTGATAAAAATAGAGTTAACTAAAATTTTGATAAAAATAGAGTTTGGTTTTTATTATGTAGATTGCAGATTTTGGAAATATTTCAGAATCTGATAGTGAGGAGAAGGGTCAATTAATCAAAGAATTGATGTAATTCCAGAATATTTCCAAAATCTACAATAAAACAAAAAAAATACTTTCTGAACAGACATCATAATAGTGACTAATTCATCAGTTTATAAGAATTTTCTTTCCCAAAACAAAATCATTGCAATTTTAACATAAAAAGCAAACCAAAGTCAAACAATTTCTTTCAATTTCTTTTCCATCAAAACCATTTCAAAATCTAAGAGGAGATAATGAAATGCTAGGCCTTTCCCCACCTATTGTTGTATGTATAAGCCTGTATTTTCCTTCAAGGTGTTTGTGGGAGTACTAGGTCTGAGGACCAATCTCAATTTGGAGGGAAGAAAATAGATCGAATTTAGATGCTATTTGGAACATTTTAATTATTTTAAAAATAGTTCTTATCATTAACTTTTCTGTAATGTTTGACCTTGAAACTTGGTAAAGAATAATTATCACACAAATCAATTAATTTGCATCTAATCAATCCTCTATAATATTATTACATATTTTACATAAAAATAACCCATAAATATCAATGTAAGTAAGGTTAAAGTTTTTTGGAATCTATCTTCATCTTTTCTTTGCCAAACTATATTTCTTTTACAAATTCATAGCTATTTATAAGTCATTACTCTAAAAACTTTCACATTACATGCAAAAATATAAACAGGGCAAGCTGGAAGAGTGAATTTATTTTATTCAGATCAATTTAATATATAATTGTATCACAAATAAATTTTTAGGTATTTTATAATGATTTTTTTACACTTCAAATTTAAAAAAAAAAACATAATTGTTTCTGTTTTATTTCAAAAATTCCATTGATTAAAAAGTTCAAGTGTACATGCTAATTAGAGTTATTGATTAGCTCACGACATAATGTATATTTTCATTAAAAAAAGCATGATTCTTTTTTTAAATTAAATTGAAAAGCGAAAAGGTCATAACCACTTTTAAAATAAATCTCAATCTTTTATCTTTGACCATTATTAAAAATATTCCATATAGGTTTTAAATCCCTATCATTAATCTAATAATTATTGATAATTGAATTAAAATTTGAAAGTCATATTTCAAAATAGACATGCCTATCCACCTAATTATATAGGTTTAGTAAAATATTTTCGCTGCATATAGAATAGGTGAGACTTTTTTAATATTTGTTTTGCAATCATCTAAATCTCTAAAATGAGTAGGATAAGTTTAATCAAAATAACATTACATTTTCAATGGTGAATAAATATATATATGAATGCAATTGAACTTACCTCCATTTTTTAATTATTTTTAATGTAACTTTATCTAATTTAATGTGAAAATAGATTTCTCATATTATGTTATGGGATGTGGACACAATAATCTTAAGTACTTCTGTGATGATGTGTTAGCTTAGTACATGATATGTTCTTTTGGCACATTTTGACTCACAATTATAACAAAAATATCAAGGAAGCATGTTGGACCATCTTAAACATAACTGCACGAAACAAAGATCAAATATAGGCTCCTTAGCCATTATTCCTAAGTAGATTAGGAATGTCACTATCTGTCTCCTTATTTTGGATTGGTTTACAGGTTATGATTGATGCAAACATCATTCCTCTTCTTCTATACTAGCTGCAGATTGCTCAGTTTGATATCAAGAAAGAAGCAATGCGGGCCATATCTAATGCTACCTCTAGGGTATTTTATGTATTTTATGAATATATATTCATTGAAATTAACATGAGCATTGGAAAGACGGGTTATCTAGTAATCAACAAAGGGATGTAATTAGATCTATACAAGGTATGATGTGTTTACTAATCCCTTTTACTCAGTGTGTTGCATGTGTTTGACAACTTGTAGCAGTTATTACAATAATATAAGGTACAAATGTTTTCTTCTGTTTTCATATATCTTGTGAATCGAGGATGAATTAAGTTTCTATGTGACCTTCTAGTCTGTCGTGACCCAAGAATTAGAACATTTTGGTTTGTGTGGAAAGGCTAAAAAATATTTTAAAAGTTGGAAAATAGTAGAAAGACCTAAGTAACAATGGAGGTGTGACTCTCAATTTCTCCGTTGATTGATGATGCTGAAGGAATTTGAGAAGATTGAGTTGGTTGATGATGCTTGAAGCTAAAGGACTTGAGAAGATTGAGAACCTTTAGAGTCATGACAAGGATAAAATATATTTGAAGGTAATAAATATTCTTGAATCTTTTTTACAGGAAGATGACGAAGATGAGCATACATTACCTGCCACTGGAAATGCTACACAACCAACATTCAATTTCGGAAAAAGTCAACCAACATTTCCTTATGATGTATTCACTTTTGGTTGAAAAGGTAAATTATGTTTTACCATTATATTATTGGTTCAATTGTTAGTTTTCTTTTTAGTGTTCCTTTTCTCTAATATACATACCATTACTAAATTTCAGCTATTGCAAACTGAAGGGAGATCCCATGGGTGCTAGAAATCAAATATTCCAAGGCCTTATAACTACACTGTAGTGAGTGGTATGCAAGCAAATGCATGGTTTTTGGATGTCACTGTGGCAAATTATTTCTAGTCATTTTGACAAACAATACTAACTAAACCGTACATATATAATCTTCTCATTGTGAATGGGTAGCCCTTAGTTGGCTAGGTGGTACAATTTCCGTAAGTAAGGTTCTATTTTTACGAAAGTCAAAACATTGAAAAATTAAGATAAATGGGCTCTTATCTTATGCACCTTCTGACCTATAAAGCTCTAAGCTTGATCTTAGTGATATATTTCCGAGTTGAATAACAAACTCATAGGTATTTAGACGAGTCTATTTGATGGGCCATCAACATTCATGGCCATATTAACTACCTGGTTATACTTGCATGTATTCATTGCTTCAAACAGTTTGTCCAAAGTCAGTCATGTGGCCATTAATGACCCAAATAGTATATTGTTTTGGGATAATCTTGTAACCATAAAAAGTGCATGTAATCATTTGTTATCCTATTCGTTATCTTATTCTCCTTTCATGTATTCACATTTGAGTGATTTGACCTTTCTCTTTCTTTCTTGTACCAGACTTCAGATGGCCAATTCGAATTTTCGTGTTTAAGTGAGTCTTATGACCTTTCTCTTCTTATTGTCTCCTTTGGAAGTCTTTTGCCAATATTTCCTCTTCAAAGAGTACATTTTGATTATATTTTAACTATCTCATATTCCCCTTCCCAATGATATGTATCCCCTATTCCCATTTTCATTATTCAGTATTTTATTTTTTTTGGGTAAAGAAATCAATCTTGAGTGTTGGTGGTAGGTTAGTCCAAGGTTATTCATTTAAAAACTCACAAGTTCAAAACCAATATAATTCTTGGTATGTGCAAAGCCATTACAATAATATTTATCAAGACATTATAAATCATAACTTCACTAGTCAAGTAGGAAAAATAACAACCATTCCACCCAACCCAAAATAATCCCAATTGATTTTGCCACTAGTCATGGTCATGGTCGTTCTATTTTGTTAGTAAAAACACTTTTATTGAATTGTTTTATGGACTCAAGCTTTTGTCTTCGCTTTTAAAGACTTTTTTGCTATTCAATTTTTTAGAATTCTATTGGTAATGAATTGAGAGGTCTTCTATAAATGATTTTATATGTTTAACAATATAAGTTGGTGTTTTGATATCATGTTGGGAATGTTTTATAAATAGAGAGGTATCTTGTATTGTATTGAAATAATAGTTAATCATGTATTTGAATGGTTTTTCTTTGTGTTAAATTTTAGAATGTATTTCACAACAATTTGCAGGTTTTTTGAAAGTGGGGTTGAGTTGATGTTGTCATAACTTTTTATCCTATAATTAAATTTTACTTTTGGTTTAGCTTTGTGTTTAATTTTCTAATGTGTTTCAGGGAGATATTTTGAAAATGTATCTCAGTTAATATTGACATTTTTTTTTCTCCTTTTGTGGTAGTTTATTGTTGGTTTTAGCATTAGTCAAATATTTGATTGGAAAATTGTAAAGACAGTTGCTTCTTGGACTCATCAAATGATAATCAATGGTTAATAACTCAATAAATAAGTAAAAAGAGACAACACAAAAATGATATAACGAGAATTTTATTAAATTAGGGCCATGCCCATACACACATTAAATACATGACAGAGTCCCATTACATAACAATGGGTTTGATAGACTCGATAAATATAACAACATGGAGGATAAAGACTTTGACTCAACAACTCGCTCACATTGAAAAAAAAGAGTTCTAAAACACAACCTTGGAACTTACACAATCCAAAACATTCATTTCTCTATTATCTCTAATGCTCCCCCTTAATGGAGAAATGAATTAACATACCTAACTTGTCTCTACATAATGTAAAAATTGACTTTTCCTAAAGGCTTAGTAAAGATCTCTATCACATTATCATTTGTATTACAATAAATCAAATCAATTTCCTTTAACTCCATTTTTTCTCGTACAAAATGATGTTATGCTTCAATGTGCTTTGATCTTGCATGATAGACTAGGTTGTTCCCCAGTTTGATAGAGCTTTGGTTATCACATTTAATGATTGTTGGTCCTTCCTGTTTTTCTCCCATATCTTCAAGACTTCTTCTTAGATAAATTCACAGGTTGCATTGCATAAGCCCTTGTACTCAACTTCAGTAGAAGAAAAAGAAATAGTTGATTATTTCTTGTTACTCCATGACACAATATTAGATCCAATACTATATTCATAACCATAGGTGGACTTCCCATTATCTAGATCACATGCGCTATTAGAATCTAAAAAACTTGTCCACTCAACTTTCAAATCATTGATACACTCAAAACCAAAATTTTCAGTTTGCTTCAAATATCAAAGTACTCTCTTGGTTACTTTTCAGTGACTTTCATGTGGCTTAGCCATGAATTGACTAATTATTCTAACTAAATATGCAATATTTGGCCTAGTTGTAGTTAAGTAATTCAAATTTCCCACGAATAGTCTATACAATGTGCCATTTACTTCTTTTGTTTTATCATTACTGCTAATTTTAACATTATGTTCCAGTGGTGTAGATATTGCTTTACATCCATTCATGTTGAATATCCTAATTAATTCATGTGCATATTTACTTTTTGTAAGCAAGGTTAATTCTCTCTCACAATTTCAAGGCCTAAACAATAATGCAACTCTCCAAGGTCCTTCATTTCAAATTCCTGTGATAGACAACTTTTGATCTTTTCAATTACCCTGGTATCACTTCCGCTTATGATAAAATCATCAACATATACATAAATCAAAACAGTATGTCCTTTCTCATCCCTCTTGATACAGAGATTTGGATCTACTTTACTTTTAGTAAAGACTTGTTGAAAGATTAATTTATCAATCTTCACATACCAAGACCTAGGTGCCTATTTGAGTCCATATAATGCTTTCTTTAACCTACAAATAAGATGTTTCTCTCCCTATTTTACAAAACCTTATGGTTGACCAAGATATATGTAACCCTCCCCCCCATCGCATATCTACCCACTTTCACTGGCTTGTAAGGGTAAACATGAGCTGAGAGATACTATGACATGACTCAACCTCCTAGATAACCTTAAGGAAATGGAGTTGACAAAATAAGCCTTACTGACCTTCCTAAGGAGCTACATGACCCCCAAGAGCTAAACCACCCTTCCAGGTGCCCAAACCCTTAGTTAAATTGCCTTTTCACTAATATGGACTCCCGGACGCTAGCATAACACTACAGAAATTTGACTGTAACCCTCTAGTCACATGCATAAGCCTGCATGGGAGCGATTGCAGTCTAATTTTCCCAGTTATGTGCATGTGATTTGAAATATGAGCCACCTTTTCAGGGCTAGCCTCCAAACCTCTGCCTAGAACTTGATAAGACTTTCCAAAATAATGAATGACACATGGACAAAGCCATTAACACAAAAATTATACAAGAAGTTGACTTAACAAGGCTTAACCATCACATTCATTCCGTCAAACACATGGAAACACTTGAAATCTATAGGTCATGAATGTATATCTGAACATAGAGATCTAAAAGGTATCTAAGAATCATTAAGAAGGTCTAATGCCATCGCACAATAGTTGCAATAACATCTATTAGGTCATGCATTCAATAAATAGTTATTTGCCAATCAAAACAATATAAGAGCCATAACTTGAATTTGTTATAAAACTATGCTTCTAACAAGCATATAACCAGATAAATAACAATGGTAGAAAAACCATTAAAGCCACATAATAACAAGTATAATTACTCATGAATTACAGGGCGAAAGAGCTCTTATAAATCATATGAAAAATCCAACCAAGTTGGGGACTTCCACGTACCACCCGATCGTAGATTGGGTTGAACTAAATCTTTCTTTCAACCAATCACCTCTATGCCATATTCCAAGCCTGAATGTGGGATCTCATGGGATAAATCAATACATAAAAAACCAATGGAATACATAGGTTAGACCACCTCCAAACTCACAGTACCGTGAACTCACCTAACCATCCCAAGATCACAAAACCAAACCAAGCTTAGATGCATCATAATTCCTTCACCATTCCTTGAGGAATTTTCCTATCTCCACCCATCTGTTGAGGGCTTCCCGGAGAAATCCATCTTCACCGCGAAACCTTGGGATTTCCCTAAGACCACCTCACCCAAATCCAAAACCTTCTAACAACCCAAATCTCAACCAAGAATGAATCCCATTACACCATGGCTATCTGAGAATCGGAAGGCAACGTCGAAACCACTATCAAACTAGGAAAAATACATGCCAATGAGAACAAATGAACCAAATACACACATTCATATACCATGCATTCCAGAAATAGCTAGGAAATCATGCATGCAACTTGAGTATTCCTACTAAAGTCACTTGATCCAACTCTTCCTCACTTGATCCTTTCTTTCCTTTACTTTCCTTGTCCTTCCTTTTTTTGCTTGCTTACTTTATCCTCTTGGTGCTTTTCTCCTCTCTGAAACCAATCCCAAAACTAAACTGACAAAAGGCCTCAAATTAATGCTTTGATGCCCTTTTATTATTAATGCCTCTAATTTCTTCATTTTCCTTCAATTTCCTCTCACATGCAACTTGTGACTTTTCATCTTCCTTTTCTCCTAATTCCCTTTATTTTCATAAATAAAATGCCAATAATTCCTTTTTGCCTTTCTAAAGCCTTTGCCATTGCCTTTTTCCAATTTCCCCTTAGCCATAATAAACAAAAAGTGATGCCCACAATGATGTTTTTCCCAAAATTCAACTTGGAATATGTGTCCCATGACCTTGGTCTTATTTTTTCTTTTTTAACTTCATTGCATGAAATTTTAGCCCAAGATCGTTACAGACCCCTCCCCCTTAGTGGAACACCGTTCTTAGTTTTCTATGACACCTATACCCAACAATACCACTGAAGACCAAAATGTACTGCCCATGGAGCTCTATAGCTTAGCTTGATGTAGTATTTGCAATGAACAACCTGCTCAAAAGAAAAACCAACATTGACAACATGATAACATGACAACCATACCACTTATTGGAGACTTATAACACAACTCATTATGGTATTTACAAAAAAAACCATATATAAATATGTACATATACCAAAACGCCTTTGCCTCAACTGACAAAAAATCAAGGATACATAGACCAAATTTGATCAACTATCTCCCATGTAGCTTCTTCGTTCCCAAAGTGCTTCCACTGCACTTTAACTTGCTCGATTTCTTGGTTCCTGAGCATGAGCCATTTTCGCTGCAATATGCATTAAGGTTTTGAATAGAATTCTCCTTTTGGATCCACCTAGAATACAGACCAATCAATCACATTATCAACATCCTTTATATATATTTTAAGCAATGAAACATGGAAAACATCATGTCCTTTCCCTATAAGAGGCAGTGCAAGTTTGTAGGCCATTGGTCCAATCCTCTTAATGATCTCGAAAGGAAATACTAAGGTGCTAACTTGACACATGATCCAATCCTCAGGTAGATCTTTTTGGTTTTGATGCACAAGTACACATGCTCCCTACCCAAAAACTCCTTGAATTCCCTGTGTTGATCATCATAAATATTCTGTCTATCCTATGTTGCCTTTAGATTCTTCTTGATAACCTACATTTCTTGTTCCGACTCTGCCAATATGTCTAGTCCTATTAGTACCCTATTCATTAGATCACTCCATCTGATGGGAGTATTACAACTCTACCCATAGAGTGCCTCAAACAGAATCATCCTTGGTGACTCTTGATAACCATTGTTGTAAGAAAAATCAACGAGTGGAAGATACTCCTCCCACCTCCTCTATTAGCGCATGACATACAACCTCAGCATATCCTCCAGTATTTCGTTGAACCTCTATGTCTTTCCATTTGTTTGTGGATGATATGTTATACTAAAGGCCAACTCTGCACACAAACCAATAAACAGTTCCTTCAAAAACTTAGAAATAAACTTAACATCTCTATCTAACACAATCTTCTTCGGAACACCATGCAACCACACTATATCTCTGATGAAGACATGTGCTACTTCACTAGCTGAATAAGTAGACTTAACTGTTATGAAGTGACCCACCTTAGTCAACCACAACCATGATAGAATCATGTTGCTTCAATTTTCTCAACAAACCTGTAATGAAATCCATGGAAATGACCTCCCATTTCCACTCAGGAATCGGAATCGACTGTAGGAAACCATCTGAGTGCTTACCCTTAGCTTCCCCCTACTAAAAATCCAAACATCTAACAACAAACTCTGCCACTTCCTTCTTAAAAGTCGGAAGAAATTCTTCACAACTATCAATGTCTTCTGATATCCTGAGTGACCTGAATATTGCTTGACATGAAACTCCCTCAAGATAATATTCTTGAGTTCACTATCATCTGACACATAGATCCTCTCCATAAATCTCACCAAGCCATCTACCGTGAGATGATAATCCATATCTTGTTCACTCGCACCAAACTATTGTAACTTGTTCCTAAGCTCCCTATACCTGTCATCCTATTGTCTTGCCTGTAAGATTCGATCCTGTAAAATTTTTCCATAGGAGCTCATAGTTGTAACATGGTTTACCTGCACTCTCATACTGAGAGCATCTGTAGTCATATTCTCCTTTCCTTTAATGTATGTGATTTTGAAGTCAAACTCATTGAGGGTAGCCAACCATCTAGCTTGTCCGACGTTTAGATTTGGTTGGTCAAACAAGTACCTCAACCCACTGTGATCACTCATCAACACAAACCTTGTGCCAAGAAGATAATTCCTCCTCATCTTCAATGCATGAATGATCATTGCCAACTCAAGATCATGTGTCACATAATTATGATTGTTATCATTTAGTTTCCTTGATTCGTATAATACCACCTATCCCTCCTGCATTAGGAATCCACCAAGTACTCTCTTGCAAGAATTTGTGTATGCCACAAACTCTTTATCTGAATATGCAACCTTGAGAACTTTTGAGAACTGGAGCATTGTCAACAACTGATTCAACTTCTCAAAATTTGATGCACATTCCTTTGTCCATTCAAATCTCTTTCCTTTCCTCTGCAATAATGTAATAGGATAGGAAATCCATGAGAATTTCTTGATGAACCTCCTCTAGTAACCTACTAAACCCATGAATAATTTAACCTCATCCACATTTCTAGAAGCTACCCATTCCATGATAAATATTATATTTTATGGATCCACTGATATGCCTTCATTAGAGACAACATGTCCCAAGTAATGTATGTCTGTCTAAAATAAGTTGCATTACTACACTTGGCATACAATTGATGCTCTATCAATGGTCTTAAAACTTTTGCCAAGTGTTTTGTTGATGGTGTTGGACCCGCCAACATGTCAAGGGGATCTCCCCGGTAAGAAGTCCCAATTAGACCTCAGACCATTTGGTTTCGGAGTCCCAACAGTGGGTCATAAGGTAATTCCTTGACCGTGATGTCACACAGAGGCAAGTAAGATAACTTTGTCAGTAGCAAGGGTGTGACCGATGCGGTGAGTCAAGGAAGGTGAATGAGAGGTTCTAACACATGCGGGGTGAGATGAGTGCACCCCTTAGCAACCTATAGCAATACTCAGCTGAGAAGGGAACACACAAGCGAAGATGCATCACAAGCTGGAAAGAATATCAGTTGACAATCCAAAGTGATGGTTAAACCAACAACACATCTGCAACAAGATTCATATAATCACATATGAAGCATTTCATACACAAATATGTAAGTTAAACAATATATATTGGTAAGCAACCGGAGCAGTCCAACTACAATAACAACATATGCATGAAAATGTGCTAGCTCTTATTATATAAAGAAATGTAAGTCCCAATCATACAATACATCCATGTAAACCTGCTAGCCCCAACAGTGGAATGTTACAACCAAATACACCTGCTCCTCCAAAGAGATGAACTAGCTCTGTGTAGTGGAGAAGCCAAGGCACATTACAATACT
Organism: Pinus taeda; assembly: GCA_000404065.3. Classification (NCBI taxonomy): domain Eukaryota; kingdom Viridiplantae; phylum Streptophyta; class Pinopsida; order Pinales; family Pinaceae; genus Pinus; species Pinus taeda. The sequence goes on along the minus strand of APFE030929671.1, from coordinate 59,017 downwards.
ATCCAAGCTTTCTCCAAGATAGTCTTATCAAAAGCTTGGTTGACCAAAAGCCCTTACAATGAGTTATGAGGGACTATTTATAGCAAAGGGTGGGTTGAACCTTGACATTCCCCTTTGTGACAGTTCAACTACCCTCATGACTCTTCACTTACTCTATGACTGTTACATCCAACTATTAACACTTGACTTACACTTGAAATGACTCAACATTACAATGCACATGTACTCATGTGAGAAAACATGGCTTGAGTAAGCCATGCAAGACATCACTAAAACTCGGTCCACTATGATGAGACCAACTCTTTGACATGCTTGTGATGGTAAAGGTGGTGAGCTAATGCCAAGCTTGGTCGTCTGTGATGGTGTGCATGCACCTCATGGTGACATCTTGCTGAAGCAAACTCTTGCCTCTGTTGCAACTGATGCATTGGTTCGAATCCTTCATCCAAGTTGTCTGCTAACATGTGCATGGTCTTCTTGGGCATGGCTGAACTAAAAACACACTGATGCATAGTGTCCATGTTGATCTTCAAGTGTGTGCTAGTGGTCATGCACATCAAGTTTCCGAAGTACATGTTCAGCTCTAGTTGGACTTACTTCTTGTCTTCGCCTTGGTGAGTGTGTTGAATGGGTTGGATTGCATGCATGTTGTTGAATCTCTTGCATGTGATCAACAACACTTATCACCATGTCTTCTCTGTTTCTGCTGCTAGAATGGATCTTTAACTTGTACGGGCGCAGTTTCATCTATGGGTGCATGTTACGCCCATTATTGTTCCTTTTCCCGTTGCAACTCATCCGTCTGTCTGTGCAGCTTTATGTTCTTCCTGAGTTGCTGCTTCAGCACATGCAACTCCCTCTTTGTTCCATTTTCTATCTTCATGTAATCTTCATGTCGTATCGTCACCTCATAGCTTGAGCCTCCAAAGTTGCTTTCAACATCAATGGGTCTGCTTAATCTTGCAACTTTGTTCTACTTCTGTGTTGTCAACAACCTTCCTCTTGAATTCATTGTATTCGCTACGTTCATTGTGTTCGCTGTGTTCACTACATTCGTTGCGTTCGGTATATGCCTTTAGTTGTTGTTCATGATGTTTCTCATTGTGATACCTTGATGTTCTTGTCTAAGAACAACTTGATATCTTCGTGAGTAGGCAAGCTCATAGACATTTGATCGACTGCATCTCCAGGTGTGCTCTGAACGGTGTCTTCGACTCTGCCCTCTTAGAAACCATTGTACCTGCACTTCTGAGAGGAAGATGAGCACCTACAATACCTGGATACATGGAAACACTCGTGGCAAGAAATATGTCAGTCGAAAACCAAAATGAGCTTGAGAATTGACTTTCAACATACCTATGTGACTGATCATGAAGGTTGCGCAATTTCAGCCGGGAGGTCGGGAAATTGACAGCCAAGACTACGAAAGGCACAGCCTAGGCTATTGGGAGACTGGCTGACTATTGGAACTGTGCATTTCATAGTCTAGTCTGGCTATTGATAGCTATAATTGCACAATGCGCAATCTCAACTAGAAATGGCTGCAGGCTCAGTGACTACATTGAGCAATTTTCTTGGCCAACAGTCACTATCCCTCAGGATTGTGCAAAGCAGGCCTGGGGAACAGCTGGTAGGTAGAAATGTGCATTTCTGGAGAGGAAGGTAGAGCCTTCCCTCTTAGGATTGCACAATGTTGTCTGGTGAGGTAGAGTCTAGGCCAAGGTTGGTCTGACTCGCCAACGGGCAACTAAAAGGAAATATGACAGTGGATGCATGGCGACACTTAGTGAAAGTAAAAGTGATTGACAATGCATGCAAACATGAATGAAATATTCAGTAAATAGATCAACATGCATGTGGGTGAAGCGAGTCGCCGAATCGACAACCGTTCGTGAAAAATAGTTTCATGCATGTGACAACAATGAAATGTTGACAAAAACTGAAACGTGCTAGGATAAGCTAGAATACATGTAAATGATAGCAAGCATTCAAAGAAAGTAAGCAAATATTATTCACACAAGTGAAAATACCAAAAGCGACAGAAATGCAACACAAGGCATGGAAAGCAGGCTTACCCAAAAACAACTAAGCTAAATGTGCCGACTGCTCCTAGATGTGATGTGGGATGTCAGAGCTGAAAGGTTGATGTGAGTTATGGGCTCTACACCATCTGGTTGATGAGTCTTGATAACATCAAGGTTGTGACATGCATGCCACAAATCTAGGGAAAGCGACACTTGGTGGGAGGTTTCTGAATTGATCCTTGCATGTAACCTCCAATTGTTAAAAGTGGATCCCTGAATCAAGGGATGCCTTTGCATGCTACCTTGGGAGAAGCATCCCATGCATGCAAGTCTATTTTTCTCGGTCCCAAAGGGAACCGATCAACTTAGTTGCACATGCAAGAGGTTGTTCAACTGCGAGGAGAAAATGTGCATTTCTGAATGGGAGTCGGGATGGCTACCCATGAGATTTGCGCAATTTCTGGGCAAAGCAGCTGACTATTGCCCATATTTGTGCAAATTCTAGGCTGAGCATCCATGCTGGGGAAATTTGCGTAATTCCTGTTGGGAGTGTTGACCGGAAGAATTGCGCAATTCTGGAGCCCAGCAGGCTGTGAGACAGAATTGCGTATTTTTTTGAGGGAAGACTGGTTTCCCTCAAGAAATGTGCAATTTTCTTGGGGAAGCTGCTCAACCTGCAGCTGGACCAAGTCCGGGTGGACAACCTATGAGGGGAATGCATCGAGCTGTGATCGACAGAATGCCTTTGTGCAAGCAAAACATTGAATCTTGTGAACTTGACAAAGCAAGGCAAGCTGCTGGGAAAAGATGGTAGGGAGGCTCCAAAACAAGGCTAAGGAAAAATTTTGGAGGGTGGTTGTAGCCACTATAACATGTTCTTCATGCTCTTCCTCATTCTTGGAATATATCAATATGTCATCAATGAGTACAATCATAAAATCGTCCATACAAGGATGAAATACATTATTCATCAAGCACATGAAAGTAGCTGGAGCATTAGTCAAACCAAAAGGAACCACAACGAACTCATAATGTCCATACCTAGTCTGGAAAGAAGTCTTGTAGATTTACTCTTGTTTGATGCGTACCTAATGATATCCTTAGCTTAGGTCAATATTTTATAACACCACTTCTTCCTTCAACTGATCAAACAAGTCATTGATCCTTGGCAATGGATACTTGTTCTTGATCGTCACCTTGTCCAACTAATTGTAGTCAATGCAAAATCTAAGAGTGCCATCGTTCTTCTTCACGAACAACACTAGTGCACCCCAAGGTGATACACTTGGCCTAATGTATCAATTTTCAAGCATTTCCATCAACTACAACTTCAATTCCACTAACTCTAGAGTGCTCATCTCGTAAGGTGTCTTTGATGCTAGTGTTGCTCCTGGTACGAACTCAACAAAAAAGTCCACTTCCCTGCGGAGAGGAAACTCTAGAATCTTTGTTGGAATACATCCTGAAACAAATGCAAGATAGGGTAACTTTTGAGGAATTCCACATCCTCAACATCCTTACCCTTGTCACTAGAAATATGAACTGCAAATAGTACACACCCCTTCCTACAACTATGCTTTGCCTACATAATTATGGCGATCTTCACCGATGTAGGCTTCTTCTTTCCCTGCAAAACTCTCTCTTCCCCATTATCATTTAGGCACTCAATAGCCTTGTCATAAATATCTACTTTGGTTCTGTGGAGGTACAACCAATCCATACCCAAAATCATATTATATGATCCCAATGGAAGCACATTTAGATGTGCAGATGTAGGCATACCATTCAACTCAAATACACAAGCTCTTAGCCAATGATGAACTCCCTTCTAGTACCTATAGCCAGATTCACCAACCAAGAACCTACATGCACTTCTTTTATTAAACCACACTCATACACTAGGTTAGGATTAACATAACTATAATTATATCCAGGGTCAATGAAAATAGAAATCACTCAACCACGAAGCTTACCTTTTGTTATCACTAAACAAATTTCAAAGAAAAGGGGTAAGGTAAGGAAGAATTGGTCTTGGTCGCTTTCATGTTCCTTTCATGCATAAGAAGCACTTGGAAAGCTCAGGGCCAGCTGGAGGGTTATGAGCACCATCAAATTCGAATTCATGGAGTTATAGGTGTCAAAAGGAGTGTTTAATTCCTAGATAAGGTTGTTTTAATCACAATGAGGAGCTACACTCCTAATTGTTTTAGGTCTCTAGGACTGCTAGTTAGCTGTCATTTGCATTTAATAGTTAGTTTTAAGTGTCAATAGGTGTCAAGTCAGGTAGAATTCGAATTTTCCTCATCCTAGAGGAGGAATCTAAGTCATGTAAAGAGCTCTATATATAGGAGAAGATCTAATGTACAAAGGGTTGGAAATTTTCAGAGAAAGACTCATATTGTGCCATTGTAGAAGATTATGTTTTTTATGAATGTAGACTTTGGATTTACTTCTCAGGATCCAGAAGGAGTTCAATGGTGGCTTGTTTATGTTTGTCCTTATTTCCTTATGTGCAGTAGTATGAATGTATGATACTTAGAACTCATTGACATGCTCTAACTTCCTTCATACATTTATGGACTGTGTTTTCCTACATGTCTCTATGTGTTAACTTATATATTGAACTGTTGATGCCCTGACTTCCATGTAAAGCTAATTTTATTGTCATACTGAAGCATTTCTTGACTCCAGAAGCCCAATGGATGCTTACTGATCATGTTCAACCATTCATATTTCTTCACTTGTTTCATAGAGTTAGCCATCTAATTCATTATCAAAAATCTTTAATCTTGTGAGAGAGCCTTCTCAGGTTGGGGAGGCTAAGACCCAGCCAAAAGTTGGTTTGAAATAGTTACTTAAATTCTACCTTATCAGCAACCTATCAGGGTCTGGTTTTGAGATAACACCTTCCATCTCAATAATGGATGCATGGTTATTTTCCTACTTATTGTCCACAACTGCATAAATCTGAGGAATGATATGACCAACATCCCTAAATGTCTATGCCTCCTAAGAACTATAGATCTGAGGCATGCCACCCTAATACAATGGAAAATCCTTCTTACGATGATAGTTTCCAAAAATCCAACACTACAATGGTCCCCTACCATCACCTTTATTATGCTTCTCTCCAGGCTCAGGTCCATGTCCCTTCTCAGCTGCATTAAACTTCTTGTCAGGAGAAATATTTTTTTTCTTACTTGCAACCTGATTATTCCCCGCTTCGGTGGCCACTTCCCTTAGTATTTCGCATTCCCTTTCAATCCATGCTTAGGATAAACTTTATGCTTTGATTTCTCATAACAATGATTAAGGTTCTTGATTGCTTCCTTTAGTGACTAGGGCTCATCAAACTCAATTTGGTCTCTATATGTTGTTGGAAATCCACTGATGAACCTTTGAATATTTTCTTTCTCATTCATGAGGTAAGGAGCAGACCTCAAAAACTCCAGGAACCTACTAGTATACTCATCATTTGTCATAGAAACCATCCACAGATCATAAAACTCCTTAGCTTTGTCATCATAATATCTCTTAGATAAGTACTTCTTCTTAAAGAGTCTCTTGAGCTCATCCCAAATCATCTATTCTTTTCGAATTCCTTTGAAATTCTTCACATATTCCCACCAAATATTTTATTTCCTGTTAAGACCAAAGGTAGATATTGTGGTTTTCATGTTCTCTAATAGTTATGCAACTTGAATAATTTCTTCATCCCAAGCAACCATGCTTCTGCATCTTCTAACTTCTTCATCTCTCCATCAAATGTAGAAGGATTGACTTTCTTGAACTCCTATGGGAAGTACTCACTCCTCCTATAAGGATGGTTGTGGTGATGATGGTCATTATGTCTCCTAGATGAGGAAATAGAATGAGACCCATACATATCAGTCCTCTTGTTAGGTGTATCCAATGATATTCCACCCTTGACTGTGTCCCCTTTATCCAACCTGTATCCTGACCGATACCTGCTACCATATGCCCCATTAGGCTTCTCTTCCTGTTCTTGGCTAATCCTCAGTTTTCCTTGTCTCTTCAAGTTTTAATTTTTTTTGAAGGATCACTGCATTGATCTCTGCCTGCTTTTCCTGAGCCCTTGCAAGTCTTTCCTAGGCCTCAACCAACCTAGAATTGTTTTCCCTGCAACTTATGATCTCTACCCTCAAACTCCTCAATGTGTCTGTTATATCAGTAGAGTACTCATCTCCTTGTTGTCCAACTAATCTATAGGTAGAGTCACGTGAACTATAGTCCATTTTTCTCATCATCTTTGATTCTCTTCTTCCAGCAAGCATGCCATGTCAAATCAACCAAATAGATACCACCATTAAAATCAAACCATAATGACATTTAGGGGAGGCTTATCTCATCTGCAAAATCGTTACAAATTAGCATGATACATGTATTATCATAATCATATCAATATGTCAACATCACACATGAAAATACTCCTATGGGGTAAAATGCACGGTGTATGGAGAATGAAAACTACCCTCAAAGGCCTACCAGGACCTTCGATAGACTATAAGATTATCTGCAGAAGCTACCAAGTTATACACATGTTCATCTATCAAATATAAGTTGACAAAGTATGGAAAGAGGATTACCTCAAGTCTCCTTCTAGATTTGTTTGGAGATCGCTATGCATCCAAGAAGAACTCCTTCAAAGCTAGCTTCAAGACAATTCCTGCACAAAGGAAAGGCAAACACAATCAGAGCATACAATATTGAAAACTAATATAAGAATGCACAATGAACATATATTTGTATACAACTTAAACTACTCAACTTGGCAAGTATCGAAATGAACAACTCAATGAACAATGTTACCGACACTATAGAGTAGGGAACACAACTGTAGTTTTTTATTTATAATGGAAGAGAGATTATAACCATCCGTTGTATCGGCCTTCCCTTGCCCCATCTTCTTCTCTCTCTCTCTCTCTCTTTCAACTCATTTCTTCAAGTATATGACAATTCACAACAACTTAGTGGGCTATCGTTTCAAATGCTCTGACCCCTTTCACAATGGCCCTCTCACTGCTTATGTAACAATTGAATTAGGGCTGCCAAGCTCCTCCTAGAGTTCATTAGGGCAAAAGCCATGAACCTGCCCTATTTTCAAGCTTTTTCCCATTTGCTTTCATTCTCAAATTGGAATTTCCCCAAATAGTTTGATTTTTGGGACTTTCCCTACTTTTCTTGAGCAAATGTAGGGATAAATATCTAGATATTTGTGAGCAGATTCGTTGGCTTGACCCATTGATTATCTCTTAGTTTCACTAACGCTCCCCCTAGTCTAACAAATTGAGTTAGCAGGGTGACTAACGCTCCTCTATGCTTGGTAACAAGCTTTATAAAGCAGGTTAGCAGTGCAAAACCAGCGTTAATGTGGATTCAAGGACTGCAATTGTGGTCTTTGCTTCAGTCATCATGTCTTTCACCTCTGAGCTGATGAGGAGGTCATTTTGTTGTATAACATATGCCCCATAAAGTACGAGATCAAAGGCAGAGACGATGGCCGAAATAATTTACTAAAACTGTAATTTTCTGTCAAGCGTTTTAGAGAGAGAAGCTTTGGGCGGCAAGGGAAAACCTGATACAACAAAATACATATATATAAACTGCTAAAATCATGTCCTCAGTCAGGCACTCCCATGCTCAGTAGCTATGTCAGAGTAATTTTCTCTTCTGAGATATAACAATGCTGGCTGCCGATAAGCACAGAGCGGATCCAATGTCATAATAGATCATCCTGAAATAGTTGTCTCCACAGAACAAATATCCACAGCTTGGGAGAGGAAACAAGGCTTAATGATGCAAGCCTCTACCCAAGGTCTTGATTTCTGCTTCACCGAACAGCGTAGATCAATACATGTGATAAGATGTGTTGACGTCGAACATGCATGAAATCATTTGATTACCAATCAATAATGGAGACCGTTAACAGATGCGAGGAAGGCCACTGATAATGATGATGGTCTCCAAGATGCACAGTGCAAACTAGCGAGTGTGAAAGATTTCTTTTTCATCGAACACTCGTAGAATCGCTTAACCAGGAGCCAATAATGAAAACCTGTGATCAAACACAAGGTAACCTGCCACTAATGTTTGCAAGTACCAAGGCACTGAAAGTGTTTCTAGGTTATCTTCCTAGATAGAGTGTTGAAGTCAATAGGAAGAAACCTATCGAAAGGTAGGAAATGACGTGTCCTACATCAGTCGACACGAAACCAGACAAGAATGATTTTCTTTTTTTGAGGAATCTTTTCAGCATTTGGGTCTAAACAACGGAGGGCATAATGAAAGGATATGTATGATCGATTGATAGAGGAAACAAATGGGAACCCTTGAACAATAGAAGGCATGACAACAATTTTAACCAGACAACACTAGACTCATGAACACTACAGAGTGTTAGGATATGGAGATGCAATTACATCAGGGTATATAGGCTAAAAATCATAGGTTGGTATGGTTCATATTGAGAGGCCATCAAAAATGAAGGTTTATCTGAGGGAGTGCCATGTTCAAGGGAACGATTGCTGCCAAACCACACTTTCAAATACGGAATACAGCTGTGTTACCTACTTTCCTCTTCTGATTTTTTAATGAGTCTAGACAGGTAAACTCATCGATCTTTTCATTTTTAAAGAGTCTGAAAAGGATTGCAAAAACAATGACTCTTTGCCCTATCTGATTAGTTTAATGAGTCCAGACAGGCAAACTCGTCGATTTTTTCATGTTTTAAGAGTCTGAAAAGTATCGTAAAAAGAATGACTCTATATCTTGTTTGTGTAATTTAAAGAGTCCAGACTAGACAACTCAGTGGTCTTTTCATGTTTAGAGAGTCTGAAAATATCGTAAAGCAAGACTCCATGGTGGTCCCTTTGTCATAATTGTTAACCGGGTGCGACAAAAGGTTAATAATATACCTGGATCAGTTACTTTTCCGTCTTTTAATCTATTGAACCCGAATAAAGAGAAAACTTTTTCTAATAGATGTTGACCTCAGTTTGTTACAAGTATGAGGTGACGAACTAAACTCGTGTTTCGTCATGAATTTTTAATGAGTCACGCGATGACAAACTCAATACCTTCATCAAAATTTTTAATGAGTTAGATGAAGAAAACTCAGGGTATCTTTTTTAGTTTAATGAGCGAGAAAAAGAGGGAAAAGAATAGCTCATCCCTTCTTCATAGTTTTACGAGCTCGAAGGAGGGGGAAAACTCAAGGATTTTTCGATTTAAGAGCGAGAAACTGTCCCAAAAAAGAAAGTGCTCTTCCTGCTACCATATAATTTTAATGAGCCTGGTAACAAAAACTCGGGATTTTTTAGTTATAACAAGCAAGAAAACTATTTAAAAGAATGTTCAGGTCATCTTTATCGAGTTTAACAAGCCAAAAGACATAGCTCGGGATTTTTTCAGTTTAAAGAGCCAGAAAAAGCACCTAAAATGAATGCTCCTTTGGTCCTTTTCTATTTAATGAGCTGGAGAAAGATCAAAAAGGAGTTGCTCAGAGCATCGTTGCATGTATTTAACGAGTGTAATGATGAAAACTCGAAGATGCTTATATTTTTTAAAGAGCAATAAAATATCACAAAAAGTGCTCTGACTATCGTTGCATAGATTTAACAAGCTCAATGATAAAAGCTCAGAGACATTTATATTTTTTAAAGAGCAATAAAATATCTCAAAAAGTGCTCTAACTATCGTTGCATAGACTTAACGAGCTCAATGATAAAAACTCGGAGATGTTTATATTTTTTAAAGAGCAATAAAATATCTCAAAAAGTGCTCTATTATGTTCTTCATTGTAGTAGTTTAACGATCCCAAAGAAGGAGACTCGAGGTTTTTCGGATTAATGAGCAAGAAAAATACCATAAAAAGAATGCTTTATCTTCTTCATGGTAGTTTAATGAGCCTGAAGAAGGAGACTCGAGGATTTTTCGGATTAACGAGCAAGAAAATTACCATAAAAAGAATGCTTGATCTTCCTTGATCTCATGCTTGACAATAGAAGGGACTATGCCATGCATTTCCTCATAAGACCAAGGAAAAACATCGTGGAAGTCCCTAAACAGGTAGGTGAAGCTCATAATTTCCTCAGGATTGCAATTGGCTGCAAACAATATGTTTTCCACGATGTCTGTCATGACAAAAATATCGAGGAGCAATGTTTTTGAAATATCCCCTATTTCCTTCTGAGTCCAAAGGTTGGATAGTCATATTCACTGAGGAAACGATTTCATGTGCGTCAGATGGTAGGATTTGAAGAGGCATCATGTCCAAATCAGATATCGAAACATGATGGTGCGAGTCCTCCCAAGGCTGCTCCTCTAAACTCCTGATCTCTCTAATAGCTTTGTCCTTAGGTAGGACTTGATTGAGTGGATCGAAAGAAGGATCAGTTATGGGAGGGGCAGTGGTACCGTTGGCCGAAACCAAAGTGACCAGAGATTCGGGTGCAATTTGAATGGCTTCGCAAGCCAATTCAACTGGTGACAGCGACATTTTTTCTCCGTATGTGTCAATGTCTGAAGGAGCCAGTAGGATCCATGGATCGGTCTGTTCTTGAGGAAAAGATGAAAGAATGTTAACCGATTGTGAAACTTTGGGCGGCTGAAGAGGAAAACATACCATGAGGGAAGAAGCCTTCAGTAGACCGGTACCTAAACTGACATAAGAGTTAGTTCCACCCCCTACTAGTGGTACGAAGCCACTTGGTAATGGTGAATAATCAGGGGTGTAGAAAGACAGCTGATCTACTGTAATAACCTTTCCATCCAATGGAAATTGGATGATGCGAAAGACAGTAGATACGATGGCCGTCATGGCATATGTCCAACTACAACCCAGCAACAGATTATAGTCGAGTTTCTTGTCCATGACTTCTATGTCCACTGTTGTTATTTTCCCAACCAAAGTGATGGGAAAACTGGCTAGGCATCCTTTTGGGATAAAGGTGTGGTCGTCAAAAGCTTTAAGGGAGTTCAACAGTGGGGATAGGGCTGGGGAACCCAGGGCGAGCCAACATGAAGCCGACATGATGCAGGTTGAAGCACCTTTGTCGATGAGAGTTCTGTGTATACCTTTACCTGTTGAAGTGATATGCACCTAAAATGCAAGCTGGTGGGAAAGGGGAGGTTTACACTTGTCCATGTCGAAAATAGCAAGCATGGAATCTGTAGGGTTAATACCTAAATAGCCAAAAGTAAAGCTTTCCGTTGGGTGGGGCATGTTTGTAATACTTCGAGCACCGACATAGCCGACGGTGCTTGCGCCAAATCCTCTACGATGTTGTAGTGTTGGGTGGTACATGTAGATGTATTGTGCATTGTGCGTCAAAGTGCCCCTTTTGGGGGTCGAATTACAAAGTCCTCAACCGGCCTTTCGATATGCAAATCAGTGGACGGCGATGGGTTTTGACCTGAGGATGGTTCTATTGCAGGAGCGATAGGAGCTCCATAATATTTGGCTCTTGTGGCGAGTTCTACCATTTCAAATGTGAAAATGGTAGAATATCCTTCACCAGCTAAAGGATGTTGCGAACCATCATTGCCCCCTGGCGTGGGTTGCTGTTGGTTTGCAATAAGATTTTGTTGTTGCTGAGTGGGAAAAGGATTCCTAAGGACAGCGGGGGTCTTACCAGTATCCCTTTTAGCAAGGTACTCTATGCATTCTTGAAGACGCGGACAACGCCAGATTATGTGGTCTTCAGCACAGAGTTTGCAAGGAAATCTAGCAGGTGTATCCTTTTCATCAATAGTAGGCGCAGCGGCCTTCTGTTTTGGGTTGGGCTGCTTGGGTGACTGCTCTTCAGAAGGAGCGGTCTTTTTCTTATTCTTATTTTTCTTACCATTGGGATTTTGTGTAGACTGCACAGAGTTTATCGCAGTGGCAGGAAGAGCAATCGTATTGGTAGAGGGGTCCATCGCCATCTTCGAAATGGAACCACTGAGTTGTTTTACAGCGGCCCCAGAGGTTGCGCTGACAATCCTGTCAGCGTGCACTCCAGGGTGCTGAGTGGCGGAAGCACTGGGGTTACCAAGAGCATTGGGGATTATGTCGTAAAGAGTGCTAGACTGTGAATATATCAAATCTAAGTGTTGGGCATGACATATGGATTGGTCTTTTGTGACCGCACCACCTAGAGTGACATCTCTAGCGATTTCCAGAAGCAAGGACCCACAGAACTAGTCCGTTAAGAGAAAATCTGGGATGGGAGCTTTGACTAACCTCTGCCTATGTCTCCATTCATGAATATGATCGGAGATGTGGGTGGTGGTATCCTGACGAAGTGAAGTAAGGAGCTCTGTCCCATTCTCGTAGCAGATAGGTAACTGGAAGTGCTTTAGTAATTCCATCGCTAAAGTGTCAAAGGTATTTACTGACACGCGTGGTAACTCAATATACCATTTCGTTGCATTGCTAGTGAGGGTGCGGGGAAAAAGATGTAGCCGGACACTATCATCCACCATAGAGTTAGAAGCACACCAGAGATGGTAGGTGGTGATATGGGTGATCCGAATTGGATCCATAAAAGACTGTCAAAGAACCTTGACTGTATCGGGACGAAACAAATCTCTAAGGAATCCAAAACAATAATCAAAAACACCCTGAACCAGTGGCAATGGCAGCCAGCGTGGAACGATGAGGACCTCGGTCAAAGCGCGCTGACCAAGGCCCATGGAGACTGCGCGGGAGGTCAAAGTAGCCCCTGGGAGCACCAGATCGGGAAAAGGAGGTGATTTTTGATGCGCGATGTGCATCACTAAGCAAACAGGGCCGAAGTGGAGGAAGCCCAAGCACTTGGATGCATGGCGAACCAGAGAAATGCGGGCGAAAAAATGCAAAAAGCGCTAATTGTACAAGGTGGGACCCGTGCTCTTGAAATCGGCAATATTGATTGGGGCACCCTCAAACGGTAAATGGTTTTCGAGAAAGTGGAGCATCCCACTCAACGATCGACACGTGGTGGCAGAGGTGAGAGAAAACAGCCATTGATCACGCGTTATCAGTCAAGCAGGACAACCACGTGGGATGTGCGAACGACGTTGGATCTGGGGGACCCAGATCGGATGGCTGAGATTGCGCCTGATGGAAAGAAGCGGAATCGACAGGGAATTAAGCCACGTTCTAAAGGGATTTGGAATCTGTTTGACCGCCATGATGGAGGAAAAATGCATCCATGATGTAACTAAAGAAGCAAACTGACGAGTAGGCTAGCGTTATTCAGATGGGAACACGTGGCCACTCCCTAAGTGTCCATGCTGACACCAAACAGGGAACTCCAAGCACAGCTACAGAAGGTGAATTGACAGAGGTGAAAGAGGAACCGAACGGGCATGTGTTCGAATGGCTAAAAGCCATGAACAACGAAATAGAGAGAGGCAACAATTGAACACTGAGAGACAGAAACCAGAGAAGAGGCAGTTAAGCGGAAGAAGAGATAGATAGAGGGCCGAGCTGACCAGTGGCAGCATTGAGCACCAAAGCTTGAGAGATTCAAGCCATCCCATAGAGGAATCTGTCCGAATCGGGCATCATATTTGGCTCCTTCCATTGTAGACCAAAAGGTCACAAAGCTGGTAGGAAGAAGAAGAATCTATGTACTCTAGTGGCTTGGGGAATCCAAGAAACCACCTCGCCAAGCAAACCTGCTTCAAGAGAACTCACATTGAGTCCCTGCATTGTAATTCTCTGCTTAAAGACACAATAAAACAAGGCCACCACTGAAAGCTGGACCGGAGACATAGCCCTGGAGAATAGGGTGAACTCCTTATTAAAAATTCTCGTGTCTTTATGTTGGCTTACTATATTCCACTGTTGTCTTTCCATTTAAATGTCTATGTATTGGCAATCTGATTGATCCGTTGCTTAAATAACATAGAACACACACCAGCGCATGAGTCTGTAATACCTTTTGTTTAATAAATCTCTAACTGATGTCACTCGTCGAGTGATTATCAGATCAAGTGGTATTAGAGCTTTAGGCTGTAAGGTTAGATAAGCTTGTGTTGGATTAGCTATGAATGCTCACTAGATCAAAGCTCGAACTAGGAGAAGGATAGTTGGTGGAAACTAATCCTGAAATTGGGAGAGTCTATTCTCGGAAGACGATGTCAGAGGAAGGTTCTATGGGGCCAGACCCTCAATTCATAGAAAGTTTCCTAGCTATAAAGTCTATGGTAGAAGAAATGTATAGGGACTTTAGAAAGCATAAGGATGA
>APFE030929671.1:15992-41929 GCA_000404065.3 Pinus taeda | reverse complement strand
TAGATCCCTCTAAAGTGGCAGTCATCATAAACTAGCCTAAACCCAAGTCTGCTACAGAAGTGAGAAGCTTCTTAGGAGCAGCACAATATTGGAGGAAGTTCATTTCAAATTCTTCCTCAATTGCAACTCCCTTACATGCCTTGACAGGATTGAACAGGGTGTTTCAGTGGGGAGGCAAATAGCAGAAATCCTTCGACACCTTGAAAGAAAAAATTAGTACATCACTAGTACTAGCACTGCCAGATCTACAAAAACCCTTTGAGATCCAAACTGATGCCAGTGACTATGCCATGGGAGCAGTGTTGACACAACACGGTAAACCCATATGTTATCATTCTGAGACCTTTAATCCTACAGTAGTTAACTATCCTACATATGATAAAGAATTGTATGCATTAGTTTAGAGTGTAAAAAAGTGGAAACATTACTTAATGGGCAAAGAAACAGTAATACATACTGATCATCAGCCACTTCAATACCTACACTCCCAAACTAAGTTGCAGCAATCAAGACATTACAGATGGATGGGTTTCCTACAACAGTTTCATTTTGTCATCAGATATAAAAAGGGCATACATAACAAGGTTGCAGACATGTTATCTAGACCCATTATAAATGCATCTACCATACTTAAGCATAATTTTGTGCTGCATGAAAGCTACATGGAACAGTATGCTTAAGACATGGACTTTAAAGATGTATATGAAAATTTGAGTCAAGGCAAAAGAGTAGAAGAATTGGAATATCATGTGAAGGATTGACTCTTATATCATTGTGGGAAACTTTGCATTCCACAAACTGAGAGGGTAAAGATAATTAGGGAAGCACACACTTCTTTGATATCAGGTCACTTTGGAGTAAGTAAAACAGTTGCACAACTGCAAAGGTTTTGCTATTGGCCGAGAATGAGTGAGACAGTTTCTAGATATGTAAAACGATGTGCTATGTGTGCTAAAAGCAAGCCCAACAACAGAAAACTAGGCTTACACACCCCATTGCCAGTTCCTTCTCACCCTTGGGAAAGCATTTCCATGGATTTTGTTGGGGGACTGCCTAAATCTAGGAAAGGTCATGATTATATATATGTTGTTGTGGATAGGTTCAGCAAAATGTGTATTTTGACACCCTGTAGTAAACAGATTACAGCTGAACAAACTGCAAAATTGTTCTTTGAACATGTATGGGTTCATTTTGGATTACCCGACTTCTATTATATTTGATCAAGACACCCGATTTGTGGGGAAGTTTTGGTCAAGTCTGTGGGAACTAATGGACACCAAGTTAAAGAAAAGCATATCTTTTCATCCACAAATAGATGGCCAGACAGAAGTAGTTAACAAGACGGTGATCTAGTTACTGAGGGGATAATGCAGCAAACACCCTAAGCTTTGGGATGAACACTTATGTTATGTGCAGCAGGCTTACAATAGGGCCAAACACTCTTCTACACATAGATCTCCTTTTAAGACCTATTTTGGTTTCATACCAAGGTCTCCTTTGGATTTTTTCTTTTGTAAAGATGTCATGGTTGATAGACACAGTGATGTGGATAAGGAAACTAGGTTCATTGAACAGATCCAGGAGATCCACTAGGCAGTACAGGAACAGCTGGAAAGGATCCAGGCCAAGTACAAGGCTAGGCATGATAAGCATCGGATGGAGCATAGTTTCCAAGTTGGAGACCAAGTCTGGCTATATATCAGTAAGGACATGATGCAAGGTGAAGGTAAAAGCTAAAACATATCAGATATGGACCCTTCAGGATACTTGAGAAGATTAGTGAAAATGCTTTTCACCTTGATCTACCAGCTTACATGCACATCTACTCAGTCGTAAATGCAGACTGTTTGAGGTTGTTTGAGCCTTCAATGATTGAGGACCCTGAAGAGCAGAGTCAATTACCTTTTGTTGATGACCTGCTACTCGAATATCTTAATGAGTTGTAGGAAGACACAGTGTTGGACAAGAAGGTAAGGACGACGCGCAACGGAGAAGTGGAATGCCTCCAAATTCGGCTCAAAGGTTCGAAGCCGAGCAGTGCAAAGTGGATTGAGATTGGGCAAGTGAGACAACAATTTCCTCACTTAATCAATGCTTGAAAACCAACTTTTGGTGGTCCAAAAGCTTTTTCAGTGGGAAGGCCGTGATCCGAATCAGATCCATAAAAGACTGTCAAAGAACCTTGACTATATTGGGATGAAACAAATCTCTAAAGAATCCAAAACAACTGGTAACCAGCATGGAATGACGAGGACCTCGATCAAAGCGCGCTGACCGAGGCCCATGGAGACTGCGCAGGAGGTCAAAGTAGCCCCTGCGAGCCCCGGATCAGGAAAAGGAGGTGATTTTTTATGCTAATCGTGCATCGCTGGGCAAACAGGGCCAAAGTGAAGGAAGCCCAAGCACTTGGACGCATGGCAAACCAAAGAACCATAGGAAAAAAAAAGGAAAAAAGTGATAATCGTACAAGTCGGGACCCGCACTCTGGAAACCGACAGTATTGATCGGGGCGCCCTCAAACGGTAAACGGTTTTGGAGAAATCGGAGCGATCCCACTCAACAATTGATGCGTGGCAGTGGAGGTGAGAGAAAACCGCTATTGATCACGCGTTATCGGTCGAGCAGGTCAACCGCACGGGACATGCGAATGACGTTGGATTTGGGGGACCCAGATTAGACGGCTGAGATTTCGTGCGATGGAAAGAAGCAGAATCAACAGGGAATTAAGCCGCGTTCTAAAGGGATTTGGAATCCGTTTGACCGCCATGGTGGAGGAAAAACGCATCCACGATGTAACTGAAGAAGTGAACTGATGAGCAGGCTGGCGCTATTCATATGGGGACACGTGGCCACTCCCTGAGCATCTATGCTGACGCCGAACGGGGAACTCCAAGCACAATTGCAGAAGGTGAATCGACAGAGGCGGAAGAGGAACCGAATGGGCATGAGTTCGAATGGCTAAAAGCCATGAATAGCAAAACAGAGAGAGGCAATAGCTGAACACTGAGAGACAGAAACCAGAGAAGAGGCAGTTAAGCAGAAGCAGAGATAGACGGAGGGCCGAACTAACCAGTGGCAGCATCGAGCACCAAAGCTTGAGAGATTCAAGCCATCCCATAGAGGAATCTATCCAGATCGAGCATCATATTTGGCTCCTTCCATTGTAGACCAGATGGTCACAGAGCTAGTAGGAAGAAGAAGAGTCTGTGTACTCTAGTGGCTTGGGAATCCAAGAAACCATCCTACCAAGCAAACCTGCTTCAGGAGAACTCACATCGAGTCCTTGCATTGTAATTCTCTGCTTAAAGACATAATAGAACAAGGCCAACACTGAAAGCTGGACCAGAGACATAGCCCTGGAGAATAGGGTGAACTCCTTATTAAAAATTCTCTTGTCTTTATGTTTGCTTACTGTATTTCTCTGTTGTCTTTCCATTTAGATGTCTATGTATTCACAATCTGATCGATCCAGTTCTTAAATAACATAGAACACACACCAGCACATGAGTCTGTAATACCTTTTGTTTAATAAATCTCTAACTGATGTCACTCGTCGGGTGATTATCAGATCATATGGGTGCCCGGATCCTCCCCTTGTTTTCCATCGAACTTTGGGATATCTGTTGGTATCTTATGCGAGATCGGCGACCATTGTATGTTGTGGTAGATGGGGTCATTTGTCAGCTTGTATAAATCGGGAATATCCAACATTTCCGAAAAAGGCAGAGAGTTAGGTGTCCCCGACTCGGACCATGGTGATGATGGATGACATGAGGAGCTCTGCGCTCCTCCCATCGATTGGTTCCCCATAGTGTACATGGGTTGCGTGGTGTAGTAGTTTCTTTGCGATATGGTATTGTAGAGTTGATTTCCATGAGGATTTTGATACTGGGGTATGAAATTGCCCCTAGTATAAGCGATACCCACTTGACTCATCTGCGTCTGTGAGTAGGGTGCCCCCATGGATTAGTTGGGAACTTGTGTATTCCCGATCGACACAGAACTAACCATTTGGCTTTGATTGATAGAGGGAACACTCATGTCAATTAACGACTATCCATGCATGCCTGAGAACGGAAGGGGAACTGTGACATTCCCTACCAGCATGTGCATATTCGGAACCCCCTCAGATATCTGAATTTGGGGGTTGGAACTGTACATTGGCGGCCGACCATATTGCTGGTAAATAGGAACTGCAGCCATAGTGCCACATTGAGTGTTATATGGGGCATTGTATGTGGCACTTGTCGAAGGCATGCATTGTGGCACCATAGGAGTGGAACCTAGCATCTACTGGGTTCCACTTATAGAGGGTGTTATGTGATTTGTCGTACTTGGGACAAACGAGATAGCGGGATTCCACATTACCAGTGTTACGATGACTGTC
The DNA here is from genome assembly GCA_000404065.3 of Pinus taeda. NCBI lineage: Eukaryota > Viridiplantae > Streptophyta > Pinopsida > Pinales > Pinaceae > Pinus > Pinus taeda. The sequence continues at coordinate 37,542 of APFE030929671.1, read as the reverse complement.
GACTGGGGAAGTGGTAGAGGACCAACAACTAAAATTCCACAACCCGTGAGTCGTTGATTGGATAGATGGGAAAGTTCCACCTACTAAAGAAGGAAGTATAGGTACCACGGGAACCACGATAGGGTCTAACGGATTTGTGAGCGGAGTCTTAAAGTGAGAAAGAAATCCTTCCTTGTAGAAATCCTCCGGAAAACTTGAATCGTCGGTCGTCCACACAGATCCCGTGTGAGATTTAGGAGACTGATTCCTCGAAGATGAGGAATCCGTGTCAATGGAACTCGGTGGATCTTCCACAATGAATGGAGGAAGTCCTAACAATCGTCTGGAGTGACAACGAGGGCCGGATGTAGCCACAGTGATTGTTAAATTTTATCATGATATTCTTTAAAGTCTCAAAAATGACAACACTCAGGTACCTAAAATAAAAAATACACTAAATATATAAATCAGCAAATAGAGGGAAAGTACCTCGTCTAATAAACACCGATCACAGGAGATGAAACCTAGTATCTCAATGAATAACAGAGAAGGATGGCCAAATGTACGGTTACGGTTAATCTAGAGCTTTGCCCAAACCTCAGATTGAGGGGCCAAGTACTCTCATGAAGATGAGCACCCTCCCAAAAACTAAAGACAGAGTAGATTTGTCCATGTTAGGTACCAAGACAGCCCGTCCCAGTCACCTTGTGTAAGTCCCTATAAGTTTGGCCACTAGAGATACCTTAGATCACAGACATTACCAGGGAGGACACAGTCGTAGACAACATGCTGTGTGGGTAGGAAACCTGAGTCCCCAACTTAGTTCCGAAATCCCCGAAGGGACCCCCAGTACACAGAATGCCCAAAGGATTTGTAAGAGAAGGCGGGCTACCTTCAATTACAGTCCGATGTTGTCTCGTATTTCGCTCTATTGTTAGTGGAGTGGTCCTGGTAATATGAGTGCAGAAGGATTTTTCACTCGTTAAAGACACTAGTTTTGGTTTTCAACCTTGGGTAGTTCACTCACATGCTTATCCCAAGATCCTAGCCTAGCTAATGTTGGTTTTCTCAAAAGAGTAACTGATTGAATTTAATGTAAATTTTAAGTGTACTTGATTATTTGTCTTCGGTAGGGGTGTTGATGTATGAATATGGTGAGACTCTTGACTCAATAAATCATGCAGAACAATGCTCTGAAATAAATAAATTAATTAATTAATTAATTAAAATATAAATATACAATAAAATAGAAATATAAATATAAATAAATAAATAAAAAGAAAAAGAAAAAATCAATTTTTATGCAAACAAGTCTTATTCTACATATTCATCTTTTCACATATTCATAGATTCGTCTGTGCATCTAAAGCCATTCAACACTTGCATAACCAAAAGATTATTTTTCCAATATTTCCTAACAACTACTAAAAACCAAAATGAAGCATCTTACAACTATTTCGACAGAAGTATGAATACAATTTATCAGTCTTTTTAAAAAAAAAAAAGTATTTTAAGAGAGAGAAACTAAAACCTTTTCCTAAAAATAAATTTTCAGGACACCAAATTTGCTAACATAATATAGTTGCAGATCTTACTTCAGCCCATGAGAAAATTCCCCCCACCCCCCTTTGGTCCACAGACACTACTAGAAATCATGGAAATGGGAAACTAATGCTCTGTTTCAGTGTAAACAGAGAGTTAGTTGGTTGACTAACGCTCCCTGTACATAGGCACAGTGCTTTATAAAGCTTTGTTTGGCCTCGTAACCTGCGTTAGTGAGGGAAATTGCTCAAACAGAGGGCCTCTAGGATCAGTTTCTGAGGAGAATGCAAACTAGTAGGATGTAACAAGATAGTTGGTGGATCATAAAAGGATTTGAATAAGTAGGGAGCTCTTAGAAGAAAGAGACTAACTGAGAGGAGTCCGGGTAAACCAAGAAATAGATGTATAGTCCCCAGCGGAGTCTCCAATTATGATATGGGTTAAAATGCACAGTGTATGGAGAATGAAAACTACCCTCAAAGGCCTTCTCCGGACCTTCGACAGACTGTAATATTATCCATAGAAGCTACCAAGTTATACACATGTTCATCTATCAAATATAAGTTGACAAAGTATGGAAAGAGGATTACCTCAAGTCTCCTTCTATATTTGTTTGGAGATCTCTATGCAGCCAAGAAGAACTCCTTCAAACCCGGATCCAAGACAATTCTTGCACAAAGGAAAGGCAAACACAATCACAACGTACAATATTGAAAACTAATATAAGAATGCACAATGAACATATATTTGTATACAACTTAAACTACTCAACTCGACAAGTATCGAAATGAACAACTCAATGAACAACGTTACCGACACTATGGAGTAGGGAACACAACTGCAGTTCTGTATTTATAATGGAAGAGTGATTACAACCATCCGTTGTATCAGCCTTCCCTTGCCCCTTCTTCTTCTCTCTCTCTCTCTCTCTTTCAGCTCACTTCTTCAAGTATATGACAGATCACAACAGCTTAGTGGGCTATCCTTTCAAATGCTCTGACCCCTTTCATAATGGCCCTCTCACTGCTTATATAACAATCAAATTAGGGCTACAAAGCTCCTCCTAGAGTTCATTAGGGAAAAATCCATAACCTGCCCTGTTTTAAGCTTTTTCCCATTTGCCTTCATTCTCAGATTGGAATTTCCCCAAATAGTTCGATTTTTGGGACTTTCCCTACTTTTCTTGAGCAAATGTAGGGATAAATATCTAGATATTTGTGAGCAAATTTGTTGGCTTAACCCACTGATTATCTCTTAGTTTCACTAACGCTCCCCCTGGTCTAACAACTTGAGTTAGCAGGGTGACTAACACTCCTCTATGCTTGGTAACAAGCTTTACAAAGCAGGTTAGCAGTACAAAACCAACGTTAGTGTGGATTCAAGGCCTGCAATTGTGGTCTTTGCTTCAGTCATCATGTCTTTCACCTCTGAGTTGATGAGGAGGTCATTTTGTTGTATAACAAATACCAACTACATACCATGAAAATACATGCCTAACAATATGCATATAACCCATATTGTCCAAGTGTTTGAACCATGCTCTAATACCAATATGTAACCCCCTCTCCCATATCTACCCACTTTCACTAGCTTGTCAAGGTAAACATGAGTTGAGGCCTAATATGACATGACTCAACCTCCTTGATCACCTTAAGAAAATGGAGTCGACAAAATAATCCTTGCTGACCCTCCTCAAGAGTTAGAGGAACCCCAAGAGCTTAACCACCCTTTCAGGTGCCCAAACCCTGGGTTAAATTTCCTTTTCACTGATCTAGACTCCCAGATGATGGCACAACACTGCATAAATTCGATCTAATCCTCTAGTCACATGCATAAGCATGCATGGGAGCGACAGCAGTCTAATTTTCCCAGTTTTGTGCCTATGACCACAAAATATGAGCCACCTTTTCAAGGCTAGCCTCCAGACCTATACCCAGAACTTGATGAGACTTTCCAGAACAATGACTGATACCAGGACAGATGTAATGTCCCCTAATAATACAAACAATAATAATAAAAATATATAAATAAATATAAGAAATAAATTAAATAATAAAGAAAAGATAATATAGTAAATAAATAATAAATAATGAAAAATATAATAATAATAAATTAAAATAAATAACAATACAGAGTTCTAAAAAAATAAATATAAATAAACTATAAAAATAGTAAATAAGGTAGATTTATTAAAAAAATAAAAAGGAATAAAATAAGAAAGAACTATATTAAGAGAATTACTAAATTAAGTTAAACTTAAAATAAAGAAATAAAAATTGCATGTTGATTATAAATCACATGATTAATAATCTAATTATTTGCATTTTTTAATTTCGGGGTTGTTACATATGGTATCAAAGCAAGTTCAACTCTTAAAGCCTATGGACATTTTAATGTAAAAAACTTCCATTATTTTCATAATTTCGAATCACTACTTCCATAGAAAAATACTCAAAATTTTATCATCCATCATTAACTTCAAAATTCTTTCCACTACTTAAAAAATAAAAATTATATTACTTCTAAATAAAAATTTGAGAGAACTTCTTTATTAGAATTATCAATAATTTTGATTCTAACCAAATTTAAATTAACCCAAGTTCAAATTGTGGTAACTATTATATTATTTTATTTGAATTTATAATGGCTTAAATATAACTTTGTTAGAAAATTTAAGCGTATTTTAATCTTGAGCTCCGTAATCGACTTTTTCTCTGTTAAATTCAATCACGGTGGGACTGGAACGCAGAGTCTTCCTTTCTAGAGGTAAGCGTATTATCTATTAAGCGACTTCAATCTCACCTTCAATCACTGTAATACATTCCCACCGACTTTTTTTGTGATCCATGAGGCCTGTTGTACGAAATCAGTGGGACAAAAAAAATAATAGGTAGTAAAATAGTGAGAGACCGTAATGTATTATGTGATATTTTGCAAAGTTGTAGCTCGTTATTATGCTGGAAAACTAAGAGAGTAGACGTTGGCAGCATTGTCGAGAAAGAAGTTCATGTGAAGATGGCAGACAACCAAAAATAGCTGAATCGTAAACCATAGCTGATGAAGTGACAAGTACATTCTCATTATTAATTTATTAGTGAAGAGTCTTTATTCATCTTCACTAAAATGTACTAAATAAATAAAATGATGTTAAATAAAATGTACTAAAATTTTTAACAAAAGTACTAAAATTTTTAATATAATTTAAGGAGAAAAAACAAAAAGAGACCACTCTACTCTCGTTTAAGTGATAGTCCAGATTCTTTTGAAAATTATATTTTGATAATTAATAGGTTTTAATGGTGATTTTTAATTATCTTTTCAATCGGGAGTTACTCAATTTCAAATAATATTTTTTATTATTTTATCATTAAAAATATAATAAAATATTTCAAGATAAACTTGTATGTAAGTCAAACTAAAAATTTATTATTTACTTAAATATGTGAAAATAATAAGTTAAAATAATGTGAATAATTATTAAGTGTATCATCATTTTTTGGTTTGTATAATAATACATGTTTTAATATGTTTTAAGTATGAATGTATATTTTAAATATTAATATAGATGATGTATTATAAGTTTTTTTGTATTTATATGATATGATGTATACAAGTATGAGAAGAGAAAATTTATACCTTTTAATTGGTGTTAATTAAATAAATTTATGAGTATTTATAGTCTATGTCTTGCAGATAGTTATTATATATATTTATATAATCATATATATATATATATATATAGTGTTAGGAATTGAAGGAAGATATCAAACATATGAAAAAATAAATAAAAAATAAAGGATGATAATGGTATTTATAATTCCTAGAAAATCACCAAAGAGAGTATATGACTAGCTCCAATAGTGAAGGGGAATAATCTAGAGTCCAACTAGAAGAAATGATCATCATGTGATAAAAGAAATGAAGGGTAGTAGTGAGTGATCAAAATAATGGACTTAAGCACACATTGCACACTAGGAATTACATTGAAGAAACCAGAATAGTGCATTGTAGTAACCCATTGAAATAAAAGGAATAAGCTATACCAAATTCTTTCTCAAGAAAGTAGACTTCCAAATTAATCATTTAGTTGTAATAGTTTTCTGTTTATTGGAAGTGTCTAATTTGGACCATTATGTGACAAGGAAAATTAGAATACAACCAATTAAAATTAAATTGGGAGAGTCATATTCAGTTGTAAATTTTGGGAAAAATTACAACATAGAGGATGCATAATAAAGTTGACTCCCATTGATAGTGATATATAATTGAGAAGGATATCTCACAAAAGAAGAGAAAATGATGAATTTGCAATTTTCTAATAATGATAACCAACATGGAAGGGTGAAATGGGTATAAAAGAATAATAAAGTGAATGACAGTCACAAATGAGTATAGGAAATCAACAAGAAGTAATAACTTATCCTAGCATAGGATGGAAGAGTTAGGATTGGAGAGGAATCATGGTTAAGTAACTTAGCACTCTTGAGGTATTTGTGAATAAATAATATTCTGGAAAATGATCAAGAAATCACAGAAGTATTTAATTAATAAAGATCACTATAAGGTTGATTTAAGGATGATGCATATAAGGAAGGATACATTTATGATCAACTAATGAAGTTGAATAACAAAGGTCATTTTCAAGGGCTTGGGGGATATGATAACATTGGATTACAAAAGCGAATCCATAATAAAATTGATCAGTTGGAGAAAACATAAATATATTTATGAATATTTGGTATGAGTAAGTGAAGGGGTGATTCTATCAAGAAGAAAGTTTTCTTAAGGATATTGATGAGTGGAATGATAAACATGATTGGTATGAGTCAATATGATGACCTATATCATTTATAAGTGTCAATATAAGGAGTTGTGAGCACTTGTAATTGGTGAGAAACGACAAGTGATAAACTAGGAAATGTTTCAAGGATAACGACTATTGGTAAAGGAAATACACTATGTAGACCAACGATAAAACACCGAGCATGAAGCGTAGGAACACATACTATTGGGAATTCTATACTGAAACTTTGAGAATGATTGCACATAAATTTCCAAAGGAAGTAAGAATCAACTAATAAAGGGTGTACTTGAATAAATGTTACTCACGAGTGGATTGATGATCTAGTTCTACTTCACATAAAACAACTTACTAATGTTTCACTAGTATTGAAAGAACTTATTTCTAACACACTGGGCATACCAAATCATTCAGGGGTGCTAATGGTGGTAGTGGTTCCAAGCATTTTCAAATTCTAAACTAAAGATTTAATGAGTGGAAATTAAGACAGAAGAATCCCTAGTCTAACTTGAAGATGGGTGAATCTACGATAAAATAGATCAAGTGGGAACTTGATGAGATAAGCAAATCGTTTCAAGATACACAATGAAAATTATGTGAGTGATGGATAAATCACCTAGGGACAACACGCCCTCATGCGGGTGGATTAAGCATAACATAAGACATAAATAAAGATGACCTCGTGTATGTGTGCCATTTGGATAAGCACAATATATATAGTGATCATGAAATTTTCACTTGATATTAAGGATTTGAATGATTATACAAACGATAATATCTTAACAATGAATTTCACTAATATTTAATTGGGGAAGGAAGAATAAGTGACACGAGATTAAGGCTCAAGATGGTGCTGCTCATTTGAAATTTAATGATGTACTTAGATGAGTATACCTACGGTGTAAATAGTCAAATATAAAGAACAGGAAAGGATTATCTAAAAGTAATTGGTATCTTGATGAAAACATGACACTAATAGCACTAATGAGATAACATATATCCTAGATGGATGTTAAATAATCTTAGTTCATATTTGGTATTCAATGTTTATACAAGCAAATGAAATTGATTTTTCTGATGAATCATGATAAGAATGCTTATAATGTATTATTATATATTTGATGGTTCTCATGTTGATGATGTTTCATGATATGATGGTATGAGGGTAATCATGCACATGTGGTTCATATTTATATAGTTCTTACAATAGTGATGATGTATACTTATGATGATTATGATATGCATAGGCATTATGATGTTATGTTGAGGTATATTGACATGTGGTTTATTTATTATGTGATGATATGTCTTTAATGTTTAATGTCGATGTTATAACTTAGGAGGGATCTTATGATGTGAAGCATGTGGTAATTGTATGCATATTTATGACATACAAAATTTTGTGATAACAATGATGTTATGTTCTCATGATGACATGCAAGACTCGTCATGTGGGTTATTTTCTATCATATTATGATTATAACTAATGCATTGGATGCATGATGAGATGTGGTGACTAACAAGAAATCCACAAATGGGTTGAGAGGGTCATTTTATTTGATGATCTCGTAGGAGCCCATACTTGTGAGGGAGAATATGTAACACCATATGGGCTGGGGACATACTCAATAAATACTACATATGCCAGTGGTTCCTTTGTCTTGTATAGCTCTTGATGGATAGCTCTTGAGGGGTTATGGGACCATCTTGAGGAGGCCAAGTGCCTGATATTGTAAGCTAGGTGCCTAGTATTGGATTGGGATGCCGAAGTCTGGTGGGGGTGTAAGGACTTCGAGGCCTGGGATTGTGCGCCTTAGTAGTTGTGGAGGGAGTGGGCCAACCTTGCGAGATGCTCAGAGTCATTGTGTACCGTACCGGATGCCTCCCTTGGGGCAGATGAGGTCTGAGTCAGGCGCGAGCCTTGGGGCCAGCCTTGGACTAGGGTATAGACCAGGGAGGCTTATGCCTGGTTTTGAAAGTGGGAAAAAGGACAGAGATTCCTTGAGATTTCCCGAGTGTTGTGAAAACTTTCGATGCCTACTGGTTATACTAGTTCAACAGAGGGTGTAGGGCAAACATAAAGTAATAAATAACTAAATAAATAAAATGTTAAATAATTCAACTTAACTTCAGGATGAAGATCTTTAATGAAGGGGAGTATGTAATGTCCCTTAATGATAATAAAAATAATAAATAATAAATAATATCATATCATATTAAAATATAAGAAAATAAATGATAAACAATAAAGAAAAGATAATAATAGTAAATAAATAATAAATAATGAAGAAAATATAATAATAATAAATAAATAAAATAATAAATAACAATACTAGAGTTCTAAATAAATAAAAATAAAAACAAACTATAAAAATAGTAAAAATAAGTAAAGTTAACAAAAGTACAATAAAATAAGTAAAAGTTAAATTAAGAGAACTATAAAAGTAGTAAAAATAAGTAAAGTTATCAAAAAGTAAAAAGGAATAAAATAAGAAAGAAATATATTAAGAGAATTACTAAATTAAGTTAAACTTAAAATAAAGAAATAAAAATTGCATGTTGACACATGGAGTCTATGCATGCGGTTCCCCTTCCAATGTTTGCTCTATTTAATAGGCGGTGAGGAAGATGAGAGATCATTCCATGATTCCATCATCCATTCTTTTGGGAGAAAAGTATTGTGAGACAAAGGATTCCCTGGCAGTAGTACATTGATTGAGGGCTTAGGGGTGGCCAATTGTAGCAAGATTTTGTGCAATTGAGCCTACTGTTGGGTGGAGAGTCGTCCCCCAAACTTTGTTGCGGTTAGCAGGATTCAAATAGCATTCAACTCCGAAATCACAAGTAAGGAATATCATCGCCACAGGTAAGTTGTCTCTACTCATATTTCCGAATTTCGATGTTAAATAGTTGATAAATTGCATGCTGATTATAAATTGCGTGATTAATCAAATTATTTGCATGTTTTAATTTCAAGGTTGTTACAAAAAAGGCGTTAACATAAAACTTAGACAAGAAATTGACCTAACAAGGCCTAACGATGACAGTCATTCCATAAAACACATAGTGAACATGAAATCTATAGGTGATGAACACATACATGAACATAGAGATCTAAAACTTATTTGAGAATCATCAAGAACTAATGCCCTCTATCAATAGTTTCAATGACATCTATTAGTTCATGCATTCAATAACCATTCATTTACCAATCAAACCATGATAAGATCCATAGCTTGAAACTATCATAAAACGATGCGTATAACTAGCATATAACCAAATAAATAACAATAATAGAACAAATATTAAAGCCACATAATAACAAGTATAATTACTCATGAATTACAAGGGGAAAGAGATATTATCAATCATATGCAAAGTCCAACCAAGTTAGGGACTTCCATGTACAACCCGATTATAGATTGGGATGAACCAAATCTATATTTTAGTTGATCACCCTCATGCCATATTCCAAGCATGAATTTGGGATATCATGGGATAAACCAATACATAAACAACCAAGGGAATCCGTAGATTATACCACCTCCACCCACACATTATCGTGATCTCACCTAACCAGTCTCGAGATCACAAAACCAAACCAAGCTTGGATGCCTCATAATTCCTTCACCATCCCTTGAGGAATTTTCCTGTCTCCACCCACCTATTGAGGGATTCCCAGAGAAAGCCATCTCCATCCCCAACCCTTGGGATTTTCTTGAGACCACCTTAATCGAATCCAAAACCTTATGGAAATCCAAAGCTTAACCAAGAATGAATCACATCAAACCATGGCTATTTGGAAATGGAAATTAGACAAGGTCAAAACCACCGTCAAACCAGGCAAAATCCATGACAATGACAACAAATGAACCAAATACATGCACACATATACCATGCATGCCAAAACCAGCTAGGAAATCATGCATACAATTCGTTACCTACAATTATTCCTGTTAAAGCCACTTGATCCAAATCTTCCTCCCTTGATCCTTGCTTTCCTTTACTTTCCTTGTCCTTCCTTTGCTTGCTTTCTTTCTTTCTCCTCTTGGTGCTCTTCTCCTCTCTAAAACCAATTCCAAAACTAAACTGACAAGAGGCCCCAAAATGATGATTTGACTTCATTTCTCCTCTATTTTCCTTCAATTTATTCCTCACATGCAACTTGTGACCTTTCACCTTCCTTTTCTCCTAATTCTCTTTATTTTCATAAATACAATGTCAACAATGCCTTTTTCCTTTCCAAAGCCTTTTCCATTTCCTTTGCCAATTTCCCCTTAGCCATAATAAACAACAAGTGATGCCTACTAGGACGTTTTTCCTAATATTCAACTTGGAATACTTGTCCCATGACCTTGGTCTTATTTTTACTTTATTAATTTTATTACATGAACTTTTAACCCGTGGCTAGTATAATAGAATTCTTCCTTTTATTCTCCATTTAGAAATGACGACTTGCCATCAAACTAATTTAGCTTTCAATTATTCTTAGTTTCCAATGAAACCATCATTCTAATGATGTTCATTTTAGCTACTTGTGAAAAAGTTTCTTAATAATCTATCTCTTCTTTCTATGAATAGCCCTTTGCTACCAATCTAGCTTTATATTTATTAATAGTTCCATCAAGCCTATGGGACTTTATCCTTAGGAAATTTTATCAAGTTCCATGTATCATTTTTAATAATAGAATCATATTCTTCTTTCATGACATCCATCCATTATTATAATCTTTAGCTTGCTCATAATTTGAAGGCTCAACTATATTCATAATATGAGTCATTAATGCATAGTATTTGTACCTGATTGGCGTTTGAATTTGCTTTAGATATTTGCAAAGGATTATTTCTTTTTGGAGTTGCTCCACTTCTTTTTATTGTGCTATTAGCTTCAATGCTACATGTTCTTTTCAGTTATCCTTTTATATTCCTTGTCAGAATCTGAATTTTCAAAAACGTGGTGTCATTTGAATCCTCCCATCTCTTTTTCGTCAGGGGTCATTTCTGGCTGCATTATTGGAGATGGGGTATATGTTGTTTCATGATTTGCACACCCATATTTCCCATTTTATTATGGATTCTAGGTTACGTCATTGGTAGGGGGACCAATTTCCTCCTCATCCTCTTCATCTTCAGACTGTTGTTCTAGAAATTTCCATCCCTTGGGTTTTTTCCCTGGTTTGTTTTTCCTTCTTGGCTCTTTCTTGGCCACAAGACATGTATTTTGTAGATGTCATGTTTGTCGACATATACGACACCTGAAAGTCGTATTTTCAAAGTCTAAAAACTGATTCCAACACTGCTTGTTATGTGTCAAGTGGATGCGGTCTAGCAAACCTTTACTGAGATCCACCTCCACACAAATTTCGGTGAAAGTGTAGATTTGTTCTTCGACTCTTTGTGTATATGTCTTTATGTATAGCCCTATGAGATTCCTGATTCCTTGTAGCACTTTATGATGCCAGAAATCAAGTGGTAGGTTGTGCAGTCTAACCCAAACCGACATTCTTGATACCACCATTATAGTGGCATCAAAATCTGGGAACCATGGGGTGACAAAAAGTCATGCATTACCCTAGAACCAGGGACCCTCTCGTAATATATACTCTTGTGTCTCCGATGATTCAAACTTTACTATGAAGAAACCATTGAATCTGCATTGGATTCAAATGTTATGCATAGATCATTTGTTTCTGAGATATCTACAACCAAAGTTGGGACTTAATTCAACTGCTCCACACTATAGGGGTTGGGCATATTGAGAGGCTGATCAGTTTTGGTTGATGTAATGGATTTCCCTTAGAGGATGTCTTTGAATGGCGTACCTTCATTTACTGGTCCCTTATTCAACTATGATCCTTTGGAACTAGATCCAGGCAGTCCCCCCCTCAACCTCAGATTGACAAAGATTGTGGAATTTCATTCTACGCCTTAGCATGGGAGCAACATTTCATTTTGAAGAGATCTACCTGCACATATCAGACTTTGCATCTCTAACGGGATTATTGTTCTTTTATAGACCTCTCATTTCAGATCAAATACCAAAAAATCCTTTCAAAACCCGATAAGAAGAGTTTTGCCATCAGGAATCTTTGCACAAATTTGAAAGGTGTCCTTTGCTTCCAAATCTACTATAAGATTATTATTTGAACACCTCTCTACTAGATCTAGGCATATATAAGGTAGATTTGCAATTATTGGAGCTTCAACAAGCTCATGTATGTCCCAATCTATGTATAAGAAGGGTGATATCCTTGCATGAAGTAGGCTAAGGACTCCAATTAAAATATCACGTGAGAACCGTTGTTCCAAAAATAGATCTACAAGACAAAAGACTTATATGTGATCCCCATGATCCCAATCTGTAGAAATCATGTCAGATCTTCGGAGATCATCCATCACATGAGGAAAGAGATACAGTTTATTGTTGCAGCGGCCCATCTCCATCTCGCATTGAAATATACCATGATAATTTCATTTATTTTGGAATATTTAAAATTAAATAATTTTTTTTTTTTTTTTCTTTTAAAATTTGATAATAATAATCTATATTCCTATAAAAAGATTAAAATATCAAATACAAAAAATATATATTATTTTTAAATTATCATCACAAACTTAAACTCCATTTTACACTAATAATTTACAAGTTTTAATAAAAAAATAATAATTCTAAATTTAAATATTAATCTAATTATGCAAAATCTCTTCCTATGAAATTAAAAAGGAAAAAATTCAAAAATTAAATCTCATCATTTGAATAATGGGTATATTTTCAAAATAATTATTCAAATTCCAATTTTTTTTTTAATTATTCATTTAAATTATATAATTATAATATATATATATTATATATATATATATATATATATAAATATAAATTATGTTATATAAATAATAATTTTTTTTTAATATATTTATAATATTTTAAAATAATATTTATATTTAATGGTTATAATTTATTTAAATTATAATTTCATTTATAAAATTTATATTCAAATAGCATACAAAAATATTAAATATATTTATAATAATAAAATTAAAAATATAAATAATATTTTATATAAATATGTATAATTTATAATTATTATAATTATACCTAAACCATATTTTAATTTATAAAATTTCATATCCAAACACAACAAAAAGTTAAGAAAAGTATTTGGATAAAAATAAAAGCTTGAATCATCAAACATGCCTCTTATACATCTTCACTTCATAACTAATTAAGGAAAAAATGAGGATGACAATAACCTGACAACGAATTAAGGAGATAATGAGGATGGCAATGAGTTTGAGTTTGTTTGTGTTTTTTTTGAAATTGAAAGAATAATTTGTTGTGATGATAAGATTGTATGAAGTTTAATTGTTTTAATTATTTTATGGTTTATTTTTATTTTTAATTAGTGAATTAATTTTGGGCTAAATTATGATTTTTGGTTTTTAAAATATTTTTTATAATATATAAATAGACTTAGAATTTTGAAATTTTTTTTAATATTAAAATGGTATAGAATTAGCATTTTAAATTTATTCTCCAAAACATTTAAAACATTGTAGAGTTTACACCTCATTAATTCCAACAAAAATTAAACTATAATACAATTCTGCCCAAACCTCTGTAAAACAGTTTTTATCGGACAAGTTTCGATGTCCCATACCTACCTAAATAAAATAATGACAAATAAAAAGTATAAAGATTTTATCTAAATGGGATGAATCAGAAGATCCATTATGTATATCTATCTGTACGATGGGAGCAGATATTTAACTCCACGAACATCAAACATTTCGTTTTCCGTTGCCGGGATTTGAACCCGGGTCGCCTGGGTGAAAACCAGGTATCCTAACCGGACTAGACGACAACGGAATTGGGCTTTATACTTTATCAACAATATCATGATATTGTTAGTAGCATGTTACGTCAATGGTGAATGGAGCTGGCCACCTCAAGGTGTAAGGCCATTGCTCTCCCACTATAGCGTTGGTGCACGAATTATATATATATTATATATATATGTGACGTTTGTCTTTTCTCTTAGTGTGTATCCATTTGAAAGTTTTATTTCTTTTTGTTTAATACAATGAAAAAAGTATCACACTTTGGTTGTTAAATTACTTGTGGGAATATTTATTATTGGTGGTTATTTGCTAATGCAGGGTTGTGCAAACATTTATTATTGGTGGTTATTTGCCAATGCATGCTCATGCTTATTATTATTATTGAAGAAAAACCACACCACTTGGAATTGGTCACAATTGGTCTATAAGGAGGCAAGATTTCACTCCTACCAAATGCCTCTGGATCTTGAATTGTTAATCTATCTCTTTAAGTCCCAGGTCAACGAGATTAGCCAAACAAAAGCAATTTTAAAGTATATTCTAAGCTCATTATCACTTTTTATTTAACATCACCCCCGTGTTGATCACCATATATTTATTTTATTTGTTGAGTTGTTAAAGATGTTGTTTTAAAATTGTTTTATGTTTATTGTAATTTTTTTTCTATTTTAATATATGTAGTAAATATGACACATATTTTCCATGTCTTTTTATGTGAAGGTTCGATTGTCTATTACTTAAATAGGGCATTACATAGGAGATAGTTTTGTGCTACCTGTCTACCCGAGGGAAAACCATACCAATAGCACAAGTTCAAAGTCTTGATATTACATTGACCTCTTTTGACCATAGTGACCGACAAAACAAAACCATTACATAAATTTACACATGGATAGAAGGCACAAAGGCCATTTTCTTCAGGATAAGAGCTACAAAAACATAATGTGTTCAAAGTATCAAAAAGAGACATTCATGAAGCATATGAGGAGTGAAGAACCACCATTGTGGCACTCGAACATGAAAGACCAAAGATGAGGAGAATAGAGTTAAGCTCTGAGGCCACTAATTACTTGGAAATGCACCTATTAAGCATCCTGAGGCAGTCATCCCATCCACAAACTATGCAACCACAAGGAATTAAAACTAGCGTAGAACCTGGGTGTCACATGCCAAGGTTGCTAAAAGTTAGAGCCATGAATTGTTGTGTAACAACAATGAGAGACTACTAACCACCATATTGTTGAGTGCAACACTAAGTTGGCACCAAGATAGAGAGGGAGAAAAACCGTGAAGTGGCTAGCATTTCCAAGTTCACACCATGGATGGTTGGCCCTGGGTAGAGCCGCCAACGAACTGTTAACTGGAATTGTGGACCTTTTAAATACTATCATCATGAAATTTGGGAGGACCATGTACTGAGCTTAGCCATGGGATTGGATTTAGAGCCGAACGTGAAAGTCCGGACTGTAGAGGAAACCTTCAGAGCAGTTGACCAACATGAAATTTCCAATGACCATCCTGCCAAATGAGGCATTGAGTTGGGTATGAAGGCATCCCTAAGAGGGGAATTCATCAAAGTCTCTTGCACATCGAAATTGTACATGAGAGCCAGTTCGATAAGTAGAAAATCAACATTAGGTGAAGAGGCCAACTCGATCCCCCATTAGGGTAATTTTGGGGTCTAAAATGGGGCCTCCTACGGAAATTATAAAATAATAGTGGAAATAATAAAATAAGATTAGATTACATCATCAAATTTTAGAGGGAGAAAAGAAAAAACTATTTTTTCAACTTATCTCCCAATGGGTTTACTCAAATTTCGAGTGACAACACTCATTAGATGCAAAATTTGATTCATCATCCAAGGAGTACCCATGTTTCATACTTTCGATGGACTCTGCTAACAAAAAATAAGAAATACATGAAAAACGTGATTGCAATCACGTTTTTTTCATGCTTTTTGTCATTTTTCGTGTAGCAGGGTCTATCGAAAGTATGCAACATGGGTACTCCTTGGATAAGGAATCAAATTTTGCATCCAACGAGTACTCCTGCTCAAAATTTGAGTAAAACCTAATGGAGATAAGTTGAAAATACGAATTGAAAAAGTAGTTTTATTATTTTATTATTTTTTATTATTTTACTTTTTTACTTCAAAAATGGTGAATCATTCCCTATGGTTGACATCATCATCTTGAATCCTACTGGCTCTTATAAAGTTGATTTTGGTTGTACATTTTTCTTAGGAGGCCCATTTTAGACCTCAAAATTCCCCTAATCAAAGGAGCCAAGGAAATTTGGTCGGTGTAAGAGTGCCCAATGTTAGATGCAACGCTGCCCAAATACTCCATGCTAGAGAGAACTAATGTATTCCTATGGTTGGTGTAGCTAAAGAGTGCATGAACACGGAGATTATGACTAGCATGGATACCAAAAAACATGTATGGGTTCACAACAAAGGTGGCAGTGTTGCGTTTGGCTTGTAGAGGCATATCTATGGGAGGGCGACGTCGATGAATGATGATGGTATTTGTCATACATGCGGGAATGCCTTCCTCTCCATTATACCCATCCATCATGAGACTACATGCCATAGGGTACTCACACTCAGGGTTTGTAAATGCTCGCTTCACCTGGAACATTAATGACTTGTACTGTGGCTTGGATGGAGGCACATGACAATCCAAGTGGCATGCTATTCTAGATTGATTGATAATTGTCATGACATCGCGCTCATATTTTCACCCGTGGTGGGGTAGACACATCTTTTCCATGTTAAAAATAAAACATTTTACATCTATTAACATAATTATTAAGTGGTTTCAATGAAGGTTAATAGTTTGAAGACTTCTCAAGGGAAGGGAGGAGTAGTGGGACTTTGCAAAACCAAGATGGAACAAATGTTTTTGATTGCTCATGGGGATTAGGAAAATCATTCAACAATCAAGTGGAGTGTTTAGCATTATTTATGGGACTTCATTTATCAAGCAAGAGAAAGGTCAAAATTTTGGTAGTTATTAGAGATTCAAAAATCATAATTTACACAATGCAAGAAAATCAAGGAAGAAACAAAAATCATGGGGTGATAGGAAGTTATTCCATGATCCAATAAGAATTTGAGAAGTTTGATGAGGTGCATGTGTTCTATATCTTAAGAAAACAAAATAGATGTGTAGACATTCTAGCAAAAGAAGCTTGGTCACTTCATATGGAACTATGAGTTCCAAATTCCATAAGTTTTTTTATGATATATAGATATATATGAAAATTGGTTTTTATCCTTAATATCCCTCCACTCTCATGAATTATTATATTTCATCTCTAGCATCGGGACATTTGTCACTTAAATTAATGACCTCCATCTATGTCATTGGATGCTCGATATCTTCTCTTGTATCAAGGCTTTCACATCATACCAACTTCCTAATCTATTTATGACTAATAAATGTGGGATTACTACAATGGGTGTCATGTGCAAAGCCTTCTAGTTTTATCACACATATTTGATGCTTAAACCTACTATGTATACTCTTAATTCTCTTCGATGGATCTCAGGTTTTCTTTCCAGACTCTTGAAGAGATTAAATTTTATGAGTTGCATCCTTGGGATTCATTATCACCCTGATACTTATGCTTCCTTTCTCTATGTTTTATTTGACTCCTCTTTTGCTTTGGGGATTTATTATTCATATCAAGGTAACTTGTGGTCTTTTTTCCTCGAGGATAATTTGAATACTTCCCAACGATTTGATTATTTAAGGGTTCTGGTCTCTAGAATGTATGCTCATTAGTCTCTCTCCAACAATAGCAGTCTGGTCTCTAGTCCTTGGGGGCACCTCTGTTTCGTTTCTCCATGGTGGTTTTCTTGGAGTTTTGGCCCTCTTGTCTACAATTACCAAAGAAATTCTCCAAAGGTTCTTAGGTGCTAGGCGAAGAAGGCATGGTAAACCACGAACATATCTATGATGGATAGAACCAACATGAAGAGAATTTGTATAAAGAAGATTAGTAGGGGATCAAGGGGATCAATCTAGATCTAAAATTATCACTTCTCTTTATTTTCATGTTTTGCAAAGTAGTTTCCCTCCAAGGTTTTTATGTAAGGTAGTATACTTGTAGTAGCTTAAAAAAACCCCTAGCTTTTGGTCCTTCTTTTGCATAATCAAGAGAGAATATTATAGTTAGGTGTTGCAAAGAAACCTTATGTATTTTTTATTCATTTGTAATTTTTTTATGTAACCTAATATTAATATAAATATCAATTATTGTAATTAAAATAATACAGTTTCAAGACTTATCATAATTAATATACATTTATTAAATCTATTTCTTCAATATTTTATGCATCTCTTTTCTCCTCTCTTCTATTTTACTTCCTTGATTTTGATTTTAAATCTCTAATATTAATAGGAATCCAGATATCGCTATTTTGATTGCAATTTTTTTACTTCTCTCAAAATTCCTTGTCACGATAAGGCACCATACTCTGGTTTCCACCTTTAAGAAATAGCATTTCGTAAATTTGATGTGGGAGAGGTCTATCCAATAACATGATGTTTGAAATAATCCTAAAAGATTTTGTACGAGTTAAACTAATACTTCTCATGAGTTAAACTAATATTTCTCATGATGTTATTGCAATTATCTATGGGGATATTTACTTTGATTATTATACTTGTTACGTGGTAATGTATATTGTATTTTATTTGTAGTTGATTTTCTATTATGTTGGGTGTTGATCATACATTTTTATTCCTTGGTAATGTTTTTTTATTCAAAAGATTTATTTATTTCTATGAAATAATAAAATGCAATTTTCTATTTTACTATTGGAATGGTTTCTTTAATGGTCTCATGTGCATGCATGAATTCTTATCCACATCTATTACATCATAGCTTACTTATCTATGTTTTAATAGCGAGGCAATTATGGATGCTTATATTGCAACAAAGTTTGTAAATTAATTTTGCCTTATTCTCTTAGCTTTTAGCTCTTCCAACTTCCTTCAAGAGGTATTTTGACTTCCTTTTATGGTGTGTGTTTACATTTGATTTTGATTGATAACTCAACATCTATCATAAATCCTTGCTTAGTCATCTTTCTTTTAGATTCTCTTCTAGTTCTAGCTTCCTGTCATTTTAATTTAAATATATTGGAGTCTAAGCTAGTTTACTTCGATCCATATTATGCATTTTAGATCCTCTAGTTTGGTTTGAGTCAAAGATTGATATTTATGGCCCATAGATTAAGATTTAGAACTTACAAAAAATATGGGAAACCAAAGATATATAAAATGATGAAATTTTCTCCAATTTCTACCAATGACCTAAAACTAGTAAATGATCTTTGTAGAGATAGGAGTGGTGGAAATGGTAGCATATTTTCCAACATAAGATATAGTATAAACAACAAAATTGTGGGGTAGAGCTCGCATAAGTAGATATTACAATGGAAATATATCCATCGATACCTTAGCGATATGTTAACACAACCAAGTTAAAGCCAACAATCAAGGAAGGAGTATTGTTTTAACCACCAAAGGTAGACACATTAGTAGTTAGATTCAAAGATAGGAGAGGCAACCACATATGACCCTAATCCATTCTCAAAATATCGATACCCATAATTGATGGCAACTAATTTATTTTGAAATCCCTCATCTCACCTAGAAAAAAACCTAGTAGTTGCAACCATTTTCCTAGATCTAGTTTAAGTTCTAGTGCCCAGTCATCGCGCATATAGTAAGCATATAAGCTTATAGAGGCACCAAGTAGAGATTATGAGAGAAATATATCCATCATTATTTTAGTGATGTTAACACAACCAAAGCTAAAGCCAATAGTAAAGGAAGGAGCCATGTTTTAACCACCAAAGATAGACACGTTGGTAGCTAGATTCAAAGATAAGAGAGGCGGCCACACATGACCCTAATCCATTCTCAGAAGATCAATACCCATAATCAATGTGGGTCAATCCAATTCGAAAGCCCTCATCTCATCTAGAAAACTATTTAATAGCTACATCCATTGCCTTATATCTAGTTAAAGTTCTAGTTCTTGATTATCCCACATACCAGTAAGCATATAAGCCTATATAGGCACCAAGTAGAGATGATGAGGGAAACAGATCCATCAATATCTTGGTGATATGTTAACACAACCAAAGTTAAAGGCAAAAAGTAAATGAAGGAGCCATGTTTTAACCACAAAATGTAGACATGTTGGGAACTAGATTCAAAGATAGGAGAGGCAACCACACATAACCCTACTCCATTATCAAAATATTGATATCCATAATCAATGGGGGCCAAGAAAATTTGAAAGCCCTCATCTCATCTAGGAAAAGATCTAGTAGCTACATATATTGTCCTAGATCTAGTTTAAGTTATGGTGCCTAGTTATTCCACATATTAATAACCATCTAGTCCTATAGAGACACCATCCATTGAAGACCCAACACCATCAACATTTGAGTAAATTCTAGTGTAATTTCCAAATCCAATTACAGCTACAACTAATATGGCATATATAAAAACCATCTCATCGGCCACTTTCATTTTTTTAAAACTAATTGTAAGATCATCTTATAACATATGGTCATTTTGAGCCAAAAACAAGCTCATTTAACATTTTCTATGAAGGAAAACCTTTAACCAAAATAGACCCTCAACCTTCAAATATTTTGAACCCAAGCTTTCAATACTAGCTTCATCACAATCTTCTTAAATTGTGCCCTGGTGGATTTATCACCACGTTATTCACACGGTTAGAAAAACTATTATGAATTGTTTGACATGTAAAACATTAGCCTCCATGGGCCTTAGTACGTGTTTAAATGGCAAGTGTCCTCCTACATTTTCTTTTGAATTGTAGCCATTAGCTTAATTACAACCATATAGTTTCCACACACCATCCATACACTTTTAAAATTTAATAATGCAAGAGGTATTGCCACTATACAATATTAAATTTTGGATAACGTTCATTTATTCTCTAAATTAATTACATGTTGGTAGCATTATTCTAGAATTAAAACTAATTGATGATTAACTTACAAATCATTGTCTACTTTCAATTTGTTTCTTTCTTTGTGAGGTCCTTTACTAATCCTTTGTTATCCAAAAATAGTTCCCTTAGAATCCTTAAAGAGTGGTTTCATACATTTCTCTCTCTAGGATTTATTAATTTTTCTTTTAGTAATTTTTCAAACATTCTCTTGTGAGCATTTGACCTTTTTTTTTACTTTTTTTGTTGCATTTTATTTCAAACTTAGACTTTTTGAGAAAAATAAGATTTTGTTTGAAATTTAATTTCAATACTCTATAGTAATAATAAATGATACTTTATTTCATTTTATTATTATTATTATTATTAACACAACTATATTAA
>APFE030929671.1:0-14058 GCA_000404065.3 Pinus taeda | reverse complement strand
CTGAATATATTCATTTACTTGTTGAAGAGTCTTCCTCTAATGAAAAAATAATTAGTTGGTGGTGTTTTTTTCGAAAGTTCTATGTTGCAAGTAATAACTAAAATAATCTCAAAGATATTTATTTACATTATGGATAAAATTTTTTCAATCAAACTAAAAAATCATTAGATGTTTTTTTTCATTTTAGATGATTTTAGTAGAAAATAAATAAGAAAAAATTTTCTTTTCATTCAAACCAATCAACTACAATTTTAAATGGTGATGGTTAATGGTCAATTTGTCATAAAACACTGTTTGATCTCCCAAAATAGCCTTATTCCTTTCCTTCATAAGTTGTGGCTCTTCCCCTTAATTCTTTTCATTTTCCTTTTGACATCTTCCACAGTGTGTTTGCATTCCATGGATTGATCGACCTCTATCATAATGTCTCATCAAAACCCTAGCTATGTTTCACAAATATGTTATTCTTTGATTTTAAATTAAATATGTTATTCCTTGATTTGAAACTGAAAACCCGTTTAAATATTTTTCATGTCATTCGTTGGATGATGTATTAGACGAAGAATATTTTCTAGAAATCAAATCTTGTCCACTCATTTATTTAAAAGTTAAAATTCTTCAGGCCCAATTCCAATATAGACCATGCCTACGACGTAATTATTATCTATTTTAGTATATAAATGTCAAGAAAATCATAATCTAACCAATAAAGAGTTAGAAGAAAGACTAGTCAACAATTTATGCCTAAATACTTTGGAAAGTAAATTAAATATCAAATACATAAAAGAGGAAATGGATAAGCTCATAGAGTTAAATAATGAATGTAAAAAAAGAACCCTGAACCTCATGAGTTTTGGTATAAAGAAACAATATGATGAAAACATGCTAACAACACTCAAGGATCTAAAACATAATCCACAAATTGAAACAACTTGGATCACAAAAGCAAAGATGATGGGCAAAATAGTCAAACATAAAAATATTTTGATTCATGTTAAGGTAAGTTTTAATTGCTAGAAATATGGCATAATCAATAAATCTTTGAGCTTAGAAGGGCGAGGAACATTTATAAGTGAAGACCTCATTCCAAATCACCAAGTTGAATTAGGGAGGGAAGTTCATGTTAATTTGGAAGCTTAATGACAAATTTGAACCATTGGACTAGATTCCTCATTTCAAGAGGACCAAAATTGACCTTTGAAGCACTTGATTTGGACAAGGGAAAGTGTATTTTTGAAGTGAAGCCCACACGTGCACAAATGGACAATGCGACACTAAAATGAAATTAGACGCCTTTGGAAGCCTATAAATACAAGTCAAGTGACAGTCATTAGGACATCATCATCAAGAATCTTCTTCTTCTATCTTCTTTAGTTTGGTTTGCAAAGGTCTAAATGTGGTTCATAGATATTGGCTCGTAAAGGTCTAATATTGTAGGTCTGAATATCACATGTGTGATCTAGGGTTTAAATTTTCATCTACAAGGTTTCCATAAGGAATTTTTGATTGTAACCATAGGCACACAGGCTCATTCATGTGTTTGGATCGTTTCAATTGCACGTGCATACACTCTCTCCGTGTGATTGGAAACTAGGTTTTACTTTTACAGTGGACCATAGTTAACCAATGATGGAAAGTTATCTCTGATCAACACTGTTTATGGGCTCATATTTCTGAACATTGTTGGGTTGTCTTGCTGGATAGATTTGTGATTGACAATCTGAATAATTGTACTCTTTCTTGCTGAATATTTTATAACAATCTAATAAAAGAAGAATTGCAAAGGTCTTTCCTCCTTGTGGGATTTTCCCCTGGTCATTGACCGAATACTATGTCTCTTGTCTCTTGGTTGTATTTCATTGTCAATTTGTATAATTGTTCTATCTACTATTTGGATGTTATTGGAAATTATTGGAGTAATTGTTGCAACATAAAACAATTATTAATGAGATATTAATACGGAATTAGAGTTGAGGTGAAGACAAGCCCGAGAGACATAGAGCAAGAGCATCCATCCTCTAGAAGTTGAATTTTTGGTCTGGTCAAAAATGTTTCCCTCATACTTCAAGGATAATGAAAAGTTAGATGATGCATATGGCTTTGCAGCTTGGAAGACCGGGATCAATGTCACCTTAGATGAGTATGATGTCATGAAATACATGGAAGGAAAGATTTCACTATTACTAGAAAATGCATCCCAAGATGCCAAGTCCAAGTACAAGAAAGGTGAGATTAAAGCTAAGAAGATTATCATTAATTCTTTAAGAGATCATTTACTTGCATATATTTCATCTTTGAAGACTTCCAAATAAATGTACAATAGGATTGTGGGCATGTATGAAGTGAACAATTTAAGTCACATTATGGATCTGAAAAATCAACTCAAATAATATAAGATGCGCAAAGGAGAGACTATACAATCATTCTTCATGAGAATGACTGAAATTAGGGATCAACTACAGACTACTCAAGTAATCATACTTGACAGGGAATTAGTGATTATTGCCCTTAGTGTTATTCCTTAGTCATGGGACATGTTCTTTACTTCTATCATCAATATAGAAAGGATCCCTGCTTTTGATGAGCTACTTGCTTTATGCAATCAAGAGGAAAGGTTGATGATATCGAGGGGAAGAATTCAAAGGCCAAATGAAGGAGAGCCCATTGACTTTGTTACTCAAGGGAAGAAGAAAGGAAAGGGAAATCCATCTAATGAAAGAATACCTCCTCAAGACAACCAAGATTCCAAGGACTCAAGAAGACGAGATAAAGATGTTGAATGCTAAAATTTTCATCAAAATGGCCACTATGCTCAAGGTTGCCTTGAGAAGAGAAATTCTCCAAGAGGAAACTCTTCAAGGTCCTACAACAATAACCATGGCTACAACAACAATAAGTCATATGATAGAAGAGATGATAAAAGGGATGGAAGAAGGAATGATAGAAGAATAAGAGACTCTCTTGATGATAGTGAAGAAGTATATTGTCCACAAAAGAGGTCAAAAAATTACATGTATGAAAGTAATTCTATTGATCAATATGCATATATTATTATTTCTTATATTTCTAGTTCCTCTCCTATGGATGCTTGGGATAGTTTGTTGGTTGATAGTTGGTGTGTTGATAGTTGGGCCTATCATCACTTCTCTAGGTATAAATAAGTTATTTCTAATTTGGTGGAGAAGTCAAGTTTGAAGATTATTCTTAGAGATAAATCCACTCATCCCGTTAAAGGTTTTGGGTATGTTAAATTTCATTTGGAATCTGGGGAATCTATTTTGCTTCATGATGTGATGTATGTGTTGAGATTGAAGAATAATTTGGTATCTATATCTACTTTAGAAGGCAAAGGAATGAGGGTTGCCTTCATTAAGGGAAAAGTACTCACTTAGCCAATGGGATCCCTTATGAGAGATGCATTTACATTGGGATCTAGATTTGAAGAATCTATAGAGTCATTGGAAGACCTCTTCTAACATCGGTCCATAATACTAGTCATCAAAGTGAGCTATGGCACCATAGATTGGCTCATCTACACTATGAAGCTCTTCCAAAATTGAAGAAGTTGGTCTCAGGGATTCTTAATATTCAAGCTCAACAAGATGGAGTATGTCCAATATGTGCTAGTGGAAACAAGACAAGGGGACCATTCCCCTTTAGCAAGAATAATACAAATGAGACCCTCCAGCTCATTCATTCTGACATATGTGGTTCGATCCCCATACATTCTCTTGGTGGCCATCTCTACTACATTACCTTCATTAATGATTTCTCAAGGAAGACATGGATACATTACTTGAAGCATAAGTGATATAATATGATCATATATTAAATAATGATGTAGAGTTGATTAGCCATTAGTGAATTGAATGAAAACTGAAAGCACGGAAAACAAGGAAGACTGCTGGAGCAGAGCACTTTACAACAGTTGATAAAACCATAAGAAAGATGCAAAACTGAAATGAAAATAGTGGAAACACAAATATACCAAACAATGATATTGATTATGGAGTTCGTCCCTGATGGACTACGTCTCCGGGTCCACTTTCAAGATGGGCAACCGTTTTATTAGGAATGAGAAAGAAGAAGTGGATTACACAATGATTTAGTCAGACTGAACTGTGTAGTCAGACTGAACTTGCACACAGGAAATTCTGACCTCTGTCATCAAATAACTCTCTGAAGCAACTTTCCAACGCTGCTTATGGTTTCCAAATCCGACTCCTGATGCTCCCAAAATCCTGAAAACAAAACATCCTATATCCCTCCAGAACCTGCACATGAAAACTGTAAACTCTCCTTTTCTGTCTTCAATGAAGAATTCTGCCTTTATAGGCCCGTACAAGCATAAAAACCACCTTTGTTAATCTTTGGAATGAATTAGCTAACTTCTGGGTTGATTTAGGGTTTGTTTGCCACCTTCGTGGACACCTTAGGGTTAAGTCATTGTTTAGAATTAATTAAAATCAATTAGCCTGAAACTCTTAGCTGGAAGTTAACTGGGCGGAGGGCGATGACCGTTACATGTGAACTGTCATCAACCCCACAGTTAGAGCACCGGCGGTTTCGCTAACAGTTTCAACTAACGATTCCTCCAACTGCGCTCACATGTAACTACTATCCCACGGTCTTCTCACATGGCAGCTACCCCCAATGCGGTTAGGAACCTGCAGCTTTGCTAACCGTAACCTCCAACTGCCCATTCACATGTTTTCCCACCGCGGTCAGAACCCGATGCGGTTAACCTGACGGTTAGACCTGTTTAAAGGTTTTTGGTAATGTTTTATAATGTTACAAGGCCGAGAAGTAATTAAACTTAGTTTTTTTATTTGCAATATATTTTTAATACATAAATGAATGTATTATGGTCTGAGGGTAGTATAGGACTTTAATACATGGATATAATGTATTTTGAATGCAATAGTGGTAGGTTAGGGTTTTTGAAATGTGGTTTAGGCATCAAGAATAACTTAGGGTTTTAAGCATATGCTAGGAAATGGATTTTGATGGTTTAGATGTGTAGAATAAGATTCTTAGGGTAACAAAGAATAATAGGATAGCTTAGGAGTTAGGGTTTAGGTCTAGGCATAGGTTTTGAGCTTTGTTTAACTTTCAACACCCATGTCGACTCTGCACAGTGACATCGGCGAAACTGACGCCTTCACCAGACGATCGACCCTGAAACATCCTTGTGGTCTCCGTGCGACATTCATCAACACTGCACGATGACGACCATCACATCTTTGAAACTAACACTAGTGGTCACGACAAAAAGACTATGTCGTCGACCAGGTACTTTAACTTGAACCCTTTTACACAATCAACTATATCAACCATAAATCCTGCAAATTCAAACGACAAAACACATGTCGTCGACCAAACCCTAGCAGAAATGTCGATAACATAAGTCGACAGCCAGGTACAACATCACATCAATTGAACACCATGAAACCATAACATTACTTGAACCTGATCATAACCAACACTATCGATCTGTCGAAGCTGAATTGAAGCGACAATGACACTGAATGACACCCATGAATACTGATGACGACACTTTGAATACATGTGCAATTGGATCGACGAATCCTCTTGGATCATTCCTCTCCACTTGAAATCTTTTGGACCATAAAAGTTTGACTAAACATTTAGTCGATGAGGGTAGAACTCCCTCTCTTTCCATCTTGACCTAACGATGTACCAATGCATTTGATCAATCACATGCATGTGATGACCTTGATGATGCTGAATTTGATACTTTTTTATTAGGTGACCTGTTTCTTCCATCCGCAGTATGGCCAACTTGCAATGATGGGTAACAACCTGTTATCAACATGGAAATTGGATTCTTTCCACGAAGAATCATGAGTTAGTGATTCAGAAACATCTTTGAAAATAGTATTTGTAGAACTCTATTCAATACATCTGATGGGTATTAACAATCTACTTTCCAGAATAACTGAAATATTCAAAGACTCCTTTGATTTTGACTTCATCTCAATTACTTGACTTGATTTACTTTCCTGTTGACTGATTACTAAGTGAATTTGCTGCCCATAACTCATCCAGCTGTGATGTAAAGACTGCTACAACTTAGTTTGATTCTAAAAGTATCTAAGTAATTGTTGATTTACTTGAATCACTATGTCTATTAACTGATATTTCCATTGACTAACACTTTTAGTTAATGCTTTAGTTTTCAAACCATGGTAAGGAAACTTTAGATCTGCTTTCGAAAATGCTTTGTCATGAAAACTTATAGACTTCCTCGCCACTTGAAGAGAGGTTTCATTACTTCTAAAAGCATGAAATGATGATGCAATACTAAAGAAATGCAACATTGAATTTTCCCAATATTGACCTGCACCCCTGAAACTAAAAATAAACATACCATATGAAACAAGTCTCTAATTGGACTCACATGTACCATTCCCTACAATACATTGTTGATGATGATAGTTTCTACAATTCAGTTGAATGAATGAGTTGAGATTCATTCTGTCTTTAAGAAAATGTTCATAGGACATTAAATGTATCTCATGTTATTTATCTTGTTCATGAATAAGACTTCTTGGAAAATAATTAACCACCTTAACCAATTTATCTATAAACTGAATCTCGCATCTCAAACAATCAACCTGATGTTGTTCCTTAATAACCATGAGTACATATTTACTTGAACTTATAAACTGCTTAACTTGATTTGAAACAATTAACTCCAAGTTTGATTTGACTTTGTGTGCCCTAACAATAAATTCAACCCCTTCTTTCTTTAGGTGATATTTATGTTCTCTTCTATAAAATACTGCATCTCTATCATAAAGATAAGGACTCCCTAAGACAACTCCACAAATGTCTACTGGGACCACATCTAATTCCACTTCATCGATGTACTTAGATGTAATTGAAAATTTTAACCGACATTGCTTTCTGACATGTATCTGAGTTGATTTATTAATCCAACCTAATGGGTATGGTCTTTGATGATTATGTGTTTCCAATCCCAATTGATTAACTATATGTTCAAATATTAAATTTTCTTGCGATCCACTGTCAAACATTGTGTCAATATTTGTATGCTTAGGAGTTATCCTTATGTGGAAGAGTTCAACTCGTTTATCCTCATGTGGAGTATTTATGTTTGAAGAAGATCCGTTAGATTTCGAACTTGAACTAGTATCAGAAGTTTTACCTGTTGTAACCATGGTGGTTATTTTCCGTTCATCACCTGAATCTGAACCGAGGTCTTGCTAGACTGCCGCTATGTTCTTTTCATCCCTCACCTTAAGGAACTTTTTGGGATTAATTTCTAGATGAAGTTTCCAGCACTTCGATTCATCATGACCGATACTCTGGCAATGAGAACAGGTAGGTCTTTCCTTCTGAATGACCATTGATTTCTTTCTCTTCGAAATGTTCCCCTTACTGTCTCTGGATTCTCTGTTTTCCATCTCTTTGGATGACAATTTGAATGGTCTGCCACCTGATTCAATATGTATGGCCATACACCTCGTCAAAATCATCAAGATTAAACATTAATAAATTATGTTGCAAATATGAATGTAAATTGTCGATGTATTTTAACAAACTTTCACATGTATCCAATGAAATACCAAGCGCCAACACTTTCTTCCTGAACTCCTGAGTAAACTCCTGAACACTCTGCCCTTTACCTTGCCTCAGATGCTACCAATTAATAACAGCTTGCTGCATGTATCCTAAAGGATAGAACTGTTTCCTAAGAGCTTTCAAAAACTTAGACCATGAAGAGATAACTTTTCATGTTTACTTTACTTCTAACTGAGCTTTGCTTTCCCACCAGATTAAAGTTGTTCCCCCAATTCTAAGTGTAGCTAATTGAATTTTAGTTTTATCTTTAGAAATGTTTTGTACGCAACAATACACTTCTAACTGCTTTATCCAATTATCTAACTTTTCAGGATTCATTTCACCATCATAAATAGGTAACTCAAATTTAACATCAAGTTTCAAAAGAGATGATTTCTTAGTTTTCTTATCCATTTTAGATGCTACACTGGAAGAGGAAGAAGAAGAAGAGGATGATGGAGATGATGGGGGTGAAGGAGGTTTATCATCCTTCCCTTTACCTTTGTCCTTCTTTGATGCCTTCGAAGAAGAAGTTGCATCTCTCACCTTCTTGTCTTCGTACAATTCTCCCAAAATTTGTTGCATAGTTAAGAACGCCTGCTGAAACTGTTCCTCACTCATCTTAGTCTTAGTGTTTTCACCTGCATCAGGTCCTGACATGGTTTCTTTCTAAACAACTCGTTGCTTTCCAATCTCTGGATTGATCTGCTCAAGGATTCCTTCTCCTCGTTGCGACTTAGACCTGGTTAACATTCAATGGCAACTCTACAAACGAAAACCTATTCTGATACCAAATTATATGATCTAATATGATCATATATTAAATACTGATGTAGAGTTAATTAGCCATTAGTGAATTGAATGAAATCCAAAAGCACGGAAAACGAGGAAGACTGCTGGAGCAAAAAACTTTATGACAGTTGATAAAACCATAATAAATATGCAAAACTGAAATGAAAACAATGAAAACACAGATATACCAAACAACGATATTGATTACAGAGTTCGTACCTGATGGATTACGTCTCCGGGTCCACTTTCAAGATGGGCGACCGTTTTATTAGGAATGAGAAAGAAGAAGTGGATTACATAGTGATTTAGCCAGACTAAACTTGCACACAGGTAATTCTAACCTCTGTCATCAGATAGCTCTCTGAACCAACTTTCCAACACCACTTACAGTTTCCAAATCCGACTCCCGATGCTCCTGAAATCCTGAAAACAAAACAGCCTATATCCCTCCAGAACCTGCACATGAAAACTGTAAACTCTCCTTTTCTATCTTTAATGAAGAATTCTACCTTTATAGTCTTGTACATGCATAAAAACCACCTATATCCATATTTGAAATGAATCAGCTGACTTCTGGGTTGATTTAGGGTTTGTTTGCCACCTTAGTGGACACCTTAGGGTTAAGTCACGTTTTAGAATTAATTAAAATCAATTAAAACCATAAAAACCCAAATATAAACTTTATATTAGCCCGAAATTGTTAGCTGGAAGCTAATTGGGTGGACGGCACTAACCGTTACATGTGAACAATCATCAACCCCACAGTTAGAGTGTCGGCGATTTCGCTAACAGTTTCAACTAACGGTTCCTCCAACTGCGCTCACATGTAACTGCTATCCCGCGATCTTCTCACATCGCATCTATCCCCGATGCGGTTAGGAGCCCGCAACTTTGCTAACCGTAACCTCCAACTGCCCATTCACATGTTCTCCCACCGCAGTCAGACCCCGATGCGTTTAACCTGACGGTTAGGCCTGTTTAAAGGTTTTTGGTAATGTTTTATAATGTTACAAGGCAGAGAAGTATTTAAACTTAGTTTTTTTTTTTATTTGCAATATATTTTTAATACATAAATGAATGTATTATGGTCCGAGGGTAGTATAGGACTTCAATACATGGATATAATGTATTTTGAATGCAACAGTGGTAGGTTAGGGTTTTTGAAATGTGGTTTAGGCATCAGGAATAGCTTAGGGTTTTAAGCATATGCTAGGAAATGGATTTTGATGGTTTAGATGTGTAGAATAGGATTCTTAGGGTAATAAAGAATAATAGGATAGCTTAGGATTTAGGTTTTAGGTCTAGGCATAGGTTTTGAGCTTCGTTTAACTTTCAAGACCCATGTCAACTCCACACAGTGACATCGGCGAAACTGAAGCCTTCACGGACGATCGACCCTGAAACACCCTTGTGGTCTCCATGCGACATTCGTCAACACTTCACAACGAAAACCATCACTTCTTTGAAACTGACACTGGTGGTGATGACGACAAGACTATGTCATCGACCAGGTACTTTAACTTGAACCCTTTTACACAATCAACTATATCAACCATAAATCCTGCAAATTTGAATGACAAAACACATGTCGTCGACCAAACCCTGGCGGAATTGTCGATACCATAAGTCAACAGCTAGGTACAACATCACATCAACTGAACGCCATGAAACCATAAGATAACCTGAACCTGATCATAACCAACATTGTCGATCTGTCGAAGATGAATTGAAGCAATGACGACACTAAACGACACCCATGAATACTAATGACGACACTTTGAACACATGTGCAATTGGATCGACAAATCCTTCTGGATCAATAAGGATGAGGCCTTCGATTTGTTCAAAAATTTCAAGTCTTTGGTCAAAAATAAAATAGGGAATAAAGTGAATATCTTCAAGCCTGACAATGGTGGAGAGTACATTTCAAATGAATTCATAGATTTTTGCAAAAAGGAAGGCATCAAGAAAGAGATGATTGTGCTCTATAATCTTGACCAAAATGGAGTAGCTGAGAGAAAGAACTGGTCCATTGTAGATGTTGTTTCTCCCATGGTCCATGATCAAAAGTTGTCGAAGTTTCTTTGGGGAGAAGCTACTAATGCAGTTGTATATGTTCAAAATAGTGTTCCTCATCAAGAATTAAACAACAAGACCCCCGAAGAAGTATTCGCAGGTCTCAAGCCTGACATTGGTCAACTATGTATATTTGGATGCCAATCATATTTTCATGTTCTGAATGAAAAAAGGAACAAGCTGGGATCCACAAGAAGAAAAGGTATGTTTTTTGGATATTGTGAAAATTATAAAGCATTTAGAATATATATTACTAGTCAAAGGAAGGTTTAAATTAGTAGGGATATCACATTCAATGAGGATGTCACCCTTAGAAAAGCAAGGGACCTTCCACTACCTCCTCCTAAAAAGAAGAATGATGATATAGATATTTTTGAAGGTTTGTCCATGCCGATTCCAAGAAATATATTGTTGATGATCCATGGAGCCTATGGACCCCTTGGATACTCCTCCAAGTGACCCCCTACTAGGAAGAGGCCGTTTTCACTTTGTGACACATCACAGGATGTTGAGAAAATAATTCTCATCAGAAGGTCATTTAGAGAAAGCAAAAATCCATGCAGGTACCGAGGATATGTTGTAGCTATGAGCAATTTGATTCAAGCTAAGACTCACACCTTTGAATAATCCATGAAAGAACAAGTCTGAAAGGATGTTATGGCCTTAGACTATGAATCAATTATGAAGAATGATGTATGGGATGTTGTGCCAAGACCAAAGGGGAAACCTGTCATAACTTAAAAATGGTTATTCAAGATCAAACAAATTTGATGGAAGTGTTGAGAAATATAAGGAAAGTTTCATGGTCCGAGGATTCTCCCAGAAAGAGGGAGAAGATTACAATGATATATTTGTTCCCATAGCTTGATACACATACATTCATCTGATAGTTTCCTTTGTTGCAAGTCAAGGATAGACCCTTCATCAAATGGACATAAAGACAACATTCCTTCATGGCATGCTATAAGAAGAAGTGTATGTCAAGAAGCCACAGGGATTTGAAGTAGAGGACCGAAAGACACACATTTGTAGGTTGAAGAAGGTATTGTATGGATTAAAGAAAGCCTCGAGAGCATGTATGCCTGCATAGATGGTTACTTGATGAAGCTTGGATTCACAAGAAGCAGCGCCATCCCTAACCTCTACTTTAAAGTGGCCCAAGGTATGCCATTTATTTTGGTATTATATGTTGATGACTTATTCCTAACAGGTGCAGACCCTCTCATTCTTAAATGTAAGAGGGAGTTGGATATTGAATTCAAGATGAAAGATCTTGGTTTGATGCACTATTTCCTGGGATTAGAAGTATGGAAAAAATTGGCCAATTTTTTCCTTTCAAAAGGAAAATATGTTGTGAAATTGTTGGAGAGATCTGGCATGGTAGAATTCATGTCCTTGCCTACACCTATGGAGATGAATTTCAAGAAGCTATGCGAATAGGCTATCAAACTATTGTAGCCAGCAACACCCCCCCCTTGTTCATTTGAGTGTTGCCCAAAATACTAAATGAACGGGGACCCTTAGTTAAATTTTTAAGAAAATGCAAGTTTTCCTTTCTTCAAAATAAGGTTACCATCGTAAGCTTAGAGAAGTATTTTGAATATATTTTTTTAAACCTAAGTCTACGATAAGGTAAAGGTCTTTAAAATTGCGTTGCAAAAAAGATAGGAAATGCCTTCATTCCCTCATAATATTGGTATGCACAAGACCCCCGTGTTAAGCATAACATCGCGTCGTAGTAAAGTAATACTCATAAGGAAAAACCTCAAGATCTGCCGATCTACAATAACACCGATCGCAAGATCGCATATCGTAGAAATAAACTGGCAATACTTGACAAACATTAAACTTCTGCGACCTGCGATGTTGCGATCGCCGCGATGGTGCAATCTGCGATCTTGCGATTTGCGATGGCATGATCTTCAATGTTACGTAAACAAATCATGAATCATTTAATCACGAATCCTTCGGGCACGCCATTCAAAGAAAAGCCACTTACCATAATCTGACCCGAAATCATGCGCTTTTAATGATAGTAAATGGATTAGTTGTCAGTTATTAAATGAAATGAAGGCACGTGCTTTTGTAAAGAATTACTTCACGTAAAGTGGCATATTTGATATATATGTTGCATTTAAAACTCTCCCATCACCTTTTTTAATCAATCATTTCCACTTCGCTCGTAATCTGCAGGAACGAAGAGCTAAAAACGATTCAAAGTCGAACGCAGGAGAAAATGGGAAAGAAACATAAAGCTCAAGGCTCTAAGACGAAGTAAAAGACGAAGGAGATGGCGCCTTTGTATACAGACACTGCCTGCAACAGGGATGCAGGAATTTCGACATGGGAAGGCATGTATAGGCTGCTGGAGGAAGAGAATCCTAGAGCAATGAAGTTTGATACTGTTGCGAGCTCATGAAATTCTTCTGAGGCATCCTTAGAGGAGCTGGCATGTTCATTTCTTCACCGAATAGCAGCTAGACCCAAAATTTTACCGTGTACAGATATGATCAAGTGGATACTTGACAATGCAGAGTTACAAGGCAGACAATTCAAGGTTCAGAGACATAGGCTCATAGGATCATTCGCCGAGCAAGACTTAAAGCTTATGTATCATCTTCCTGAACCTCAGACGACCTACAATGCACAATTTGTCAAGAAATTTGCAGCAGAGATTCTCTGATAATCTATACACTGCTGTTATGAATTATCGGTCTAACAGATCCTTGTCTCAAAGGGTCTATCCTCCTTTTTATCTGTCTGCGTATATTATGGATTCTGTTTGCTATGTGTCTAAATTCCCCACTATGGGTTGGAAATGGACTACCCAGAACCCATTACCTCTCCATGTTTATCATAAGATGTTATGGAATCCCCAGTTTGTCCCGTACTTCTGTCAGATTTGTCACGGGCTTATCTTACCTCTGCATAGAATGATGTGTGATGAAGAGGAAGGGAAAAGAGAAAATGCACCCAGAATAAATGAAAGTCATAAGGAATTGCTCTTTAACAAAAGGGATGATCAAATCAGGCAGGCAGAACAAGCAGCGGAGACAGCGGCCACGCAGGCAAACATTCTTATTGACTGTGTAAATGAGAATTTACACAGGGCCAACTTAATCGCAGAAACCACCCTGGGGTACCTACCAAATAAATCACAACTGGAGGCAGAATGGAAGCAGAAGGCGCAGGAAAAAGGAAAAGCGATCCGGGCATTGAACAGGTTAAATTGGGAGTGTTACTAGGCATACTTAGTCAAACCACACAGTCAATGGATGACTGTGAAATGCATCATAAATTCAGCCGAGAAAGTAGTGCCACCTCTCATAGATTCTGTTTTCGCAGCCCAGCTTAGCGCAGAAGTCGGCCAACCGACTCTTCTCAAGTCCATGATGAACACTTGCAGTTTTAAAGACCAAGTTCAGAAGTAGCTTATTTTTAGAAGTCTGTTTTTTCTGTTTATTAGATTAGAAAAAGGACGGTCATTTGAAAACCGTATCCTAAAATTTTGTAAAAACACTATTATTAGAATTAGGAAGTAGTATTTTAACCCTTCTCATGCAATTTAGAGAGGGTCACAGA
>APFE030929666.1:0-13531 GCA_000404065.3 Pinus taeda | reverse complement strand
TTTCTATTGCTGCACTCAAGATTCTAACAGCAATATATATCTTTTCCCTTTACAGGAAAACTCCTCTAAACCTTTACCATAACAGGCTATATAGTATATAGTCACAAGAACGATCTTCCATTTTGTTATCCATCATTGTGACTAATCATTTTAAGGATCCTGCGGGTAATCTTGGACCAGAGAAATGTAATTACGTTGTGTTGCTTGTGAGCATTCTTCTTAGATGGTTGGTTTTGTTAAGAAGGTTGTAGTAACCCAACCTTCTTAACAAAAACCTTCTTACTACAACCTTCTTAACAAAACCAACCATCTAAGAAGAATGCTCACAAGCAACAAAACGTAATTACGTTTCTCTGGTCCAAGATTACCCACGGGATCCTTAAAATGATTAGTCACAATGATGGATAACAAAATGGAAGATCGTTCTTGTGACTATATAGCGTTGGGGTGTTGAAACTCTTGCTAAAGAGGTTGAATTTGATGGCAGAATTTGTAGGGAAGTAAAGACCCACGAGGAAACAATTACAGAGCAACAAAGACTAAATACAGGAAAACTGAGTGGTTTGTCATAGTTTTATAATGGACTTCTGATGTTTGGGTTGAACATGATTCCAAGTTGACTAGGAAGCTAGTTTATAGGCCTGTGATGTTTTGGGCTGAACATGATTCCAAGTTGACTAAGAAGCTAGTTCTTTTGTCCAAGGATCCTACTCATTCAAATTTGAAAGGGGCTAGTATCGGCAAAATTGATGGCACATTTAATAACAATTCACATCTAATTCTTGGACATATTATAAATTTGTGGTAGCATCACTTTGAATGGTGTCTTCCAATACTTGATGTGACATTGTCTGAAGAGACATTTCAATGATCTTAATTGCCACTTGATAATTGCATAATACAAACACCAAAAAATATGGCTATGAAAGTTGGCACTCTTACTTGACTTTTTCCCAAATATAAAGTTTGAATGGTATAGGTTTGCATTGAGAAAAGTGGTAACTTTCATTAGTAGCTATGTTGCACGAAACTTCTAGGAACCCGGCATTTTGGAACGTATCCGTCCCGAAACTTTGAAACTCGACCAAAACTTGACCATAATGAAATCATCTATGAGTTAATATAGACTTGGTTTTCCTTCTAAATTGTCATCTATGGGTCTTATTCCCTTTTTTCTTGCAAGATATTGTGTTATTCACTTATTTATAAATTTATTTATATATATATATTATATATATATATTATATATATAAACATATATGACATTTCGGGCGACGTTTCCATTTTTGAGAGGTGACGTTTCTAAACGTACCCGATTCAGAAACTCTGAAGCGTTTCAGCGCTTCGTGCAACTTAAATTAGTAGTCATGTGATGATGGCTCCTCATTTCTAAGATTCATTGATAACAGAAATCATTCTTGGACCATATTTCACACATCTTGGTGGCACGATATGACTACTATAACACCCAACACTATACGAGAGTAAAGTGTTCTTTGTACCTAAAGGTACCACATTTATCCCATTCTCTTTTCTCTATTGAGAGCATTCTTTTGAGCAACTTACCACTTTTTATGGTTCCGACTACTATAACACCCAACAATATTGAGAGTAAAGTGTTCTTTGTACCTAAAGGTACCACATTTATCCCATTCTCTTTTGTCTATTGGCTGCATTCTTTTGAGCAACTTACCACTTTTTATGGTTGTGGAACTATAATTTGATGATATGATGAGTATTAAAATAAGTGGCGCTGGTCACTTTCAGTCAACAAATTCTTATTCTGTTGAATATTGCTTGCCCTATCACATGTCTCAATTTTTAGTACAAGTCTGTTGAGTACCAAATGTTTTTGGGCTTGTTCATCAGTTAAAATTTATTTGAATGATGTTTTGATTTTCAAGGTAAAAGGATCGATGTCCAGTGCATCATAGCTTAACACCTTTGACTGTGAAGGCATACCATCTTTCATTTTTTCTCACTGTTTCAGGCTGCACTAATTGTTCAGAAAGCTTGGTTAAGGTTCTTTCAGCTTGTAATTTAACATAAAGGTGCAAATTTTGTCTACATTATAGGACCTGAAACTTGGTTCCCGGAAACAAGGGTGCATATGCATGCAATTTTCCAGAGAAATTTTATTTAGAGTATAGATATAGATTTTGACATTGACTCATGTCTAAATCATTCTTAGGACTTGGAAATTGGACTCAGAACTTTCGTTTCTATGGGCCTCAGAGAGGAGGCAAGAAGATCAAGAGATGCAAGATGAAAAATTGAAGGTAATGGATGTGTGGTTGTTATGGTTTTATCTTTAGAACTTTAAGTGTAAATTTTATCATTCTTTATCTTTGGATCTGTACTTGAAACTCTTGGTTTTATCCTTGGATCTTCTAAGTATATGTACAAGTGATTGGATTACAAGTGTTGGAGCAATGTTACCAGACTCGGAATCGGCAATAAATCGGCGAGGCAAAAGAGCGAAGAGCTTTAATCGGATTGGGAAAGAATCGGGAAAAAATCAGTGGATACAATAAAGAAATATATACACATATATTGAATTTAAAAAAAAAAAAATTCATTGATATTCAATAAAGCCATGTCCAAACAATGCATGATATCAACAGATGTCCAAAAAATCATGAAGGCAAAGTGTATACTTCTCAAGTATAAAATATATTTATTATTGGAAAACATTTAAAAATAGGTACAAAGATTCAAACGATACGAGCAACTTCCAAGTTTTTGTCAACCAACACCACGGACTTACTAAAATCTTACTTGGGGTTACAGTAGCATGACTTCTAAATTGGGTTAAGTTTGCATTGGTAGTGCATTATATCCATTGGTAGATCACTTATACACTCGACAACAACAAATGAATTTAAGTAATTGTTTCATTATGATAAGTCCTTGTAAAGTTCCAACATTTTGCAACGATTTGCTTTTATTCAAAACGATATAGAGCTTTAACACACTGCAACTAGTTTCTTTTAGTCAAAATGACATTTTTAAAGGAAAAGAACGTTGCTCGACCATTGGGGAGTAGCCACAAATATGTACGTATACCAACCATTGAACCAAGTCAATAGTTTCTTGCATGAGCATCGAGGCAAGTAAGTTGTGTTTGATAAGCAGACCCATAATTCACTTAGGTGACTCTTTGGGCATGGTGAAGGCGGTGTGGTTGGACCTAAGGCATAGAAAACCCGGAAAGCAGCGTAGTCTAGTAAGACGAGCAATCCAACCAATGCTAAAGTTTTTGCCTAATACATGAAGTCGTCTACCTAATATTGTATACATGAAGTCGACCAGCAAAACCCATTGCGATCTTGATGAATTAGAGAAAGAGTTCATGTTTATTGAAGCCGAATTGCACGTAGTGAAGAAAGAACGTGACGGGCGTTGTTTGATCCACGACGTCTCTAGATAGGTGGGCGACAAGAATAAATGAAAGCGACCTCCAAGCGCGGCAGGTGGCAAGAAGAAGTGAAACTGAAACCACAAAATAAAAACCCTACGGACTTTTAACCTATGAATCTAAGTGGTTCGTTGAGTCCTCTACAAATCGCCGAAATCGCGAGTCAAACTCACGTTAACCATGAGTCAAACTTGGTCAACACGAGTTTGACTCGCCGAGATTCAAATCGGCTCGTTTGGTTGAAGATCAGAGTCGGAATCGTGAGTACTCACGAGTGATCGAAGACTCCTGTAACACTGTGTTGGAGGCATCATTTTGCTTTCTCTTCACAGAACAAGAGCCTTAAGGAACAATTGTGCCCAAGGAAATCTCCATTCCTCCTCAAAACTAGAGGTATGTCAATAGAAGATCCTTAGTTGGTGCCCTGAATCAGGATTAACAGTGCAGCTCTGAGAAAACCTTTCCCGTTGTAGTTAATAATACAAACATGGATTGCCCACTACTGAAACATAAGGCAATATGATACCCACAATGATTGAACAAGGCCTCTTAGAATAGTATAACAAGGCCTGTGGTGAAAGGATACATCCCTAATGTTTCCACCAACAACAAAAAAATGGTATACAACACAATTACCTCATTCTGGTAGCCATGCAACAAGAGTCAGGTAACCTAGTAGCCACCTCCGGTTAGACAAAGGGGATGTGTTACGAGTGGTATCAGAGGAAATAAAACAGCAGGGGCCAGACAATCAATCAAAAAGGATGCTCGGGTCCAGGTTCAACACTCGGACCTAATGGGCTCTATCATGAAAGGAATGAAATTCCAAAAGATGTAACCCTAGAATTTTTGGGGCGAAGCTAATACCACACACATCCATGATACAGGGTGCTGAACATAATGCTTCTCCTATAGCTTCACTGTTTAATTGTCTTGAGCAATCCCTGCAATACCTAGTTCAGACACAGCAGAAACATACACCCCTCAGGCTTCACATCTAGGCTGAAGGAAGTTTGCTAAGAAAAAAAAAATAACCAAACATTACAGCGATACTTAAAAATGTTGTGGTGTTTTATGTATATCATGATGATGAAAATACTGTTTTGTCTAAGTGGTCTGATGGGGAGATTTTCTGCATTTACAGTCGTGATAAATCAAGTCCCTAAACCAAATAGTTGACTATGCCCAATTCTAGCAACAACTGTAGCCTTGGATTGGGTAAAGAATATCCACTTTTAACAGATAAAACTCTTGCATTAATAATAGTTCTGGCTATCTTTTATCTGATCTTTAATTTGGATTTGTGTCCACATGAGTTTTTGTCATTGTTTTTACCAAAGTTTATTTGGTAGGGATGAAATAAAGTTTGAGAATTCTTCACCTCAAGAGAATGGCAAGACATTGCAAGCAGAAGATTCACTAAGGATCTTATTATTTTACAAGCCATTGTTGGCCAAAACTACAATACTCATGTTAAGCTGAGATTGACTGTGAACTATTCCCTCCCCTCCCAGTTTTGTTAGTGTTTGAATCTGTGAACAGTAAAACTTGTGGACTTTTCTCTCGTTATGGTGTTTATTCTCACAGTGCGTGTTTATTCTCACAGTGCCAATGTCCAGTATGAAACAAGGAGCTTCTTGGTCGCTTGTAAGCTGCTCTAGGTGGTTCAAAATCTCTGATTATTCATATACCTCAGGAGACAATTCTCTCATGTACAAATCTTTTTTTCAGCTTATCGGTTTTATGATAGGTAAATGTTCCCAACAGTTGGATCTTTCCACTTCAAGGGAGAGTTGAAAGGGTCTACTTCGGGTTCATTCTGGTGGCAACAGTGAACTGTTCCTCTTGCTATCATTTGAGTCACCAGCTTTTAAGTTGACAAGGGAAATTTGCCTGTGTCAACATGATGATAAGTCTATTTTGTCACTTCTTGTCTTTCGTTCTGTTGGCCTTATAATTAAAGCACATATGGTTGAAAGATTATGATATTTCTGCAAGTTACGAGTTGGACAACTTGTGGTCTAGTGATTGCGACAAGGTCTCGCCAAATAATGACCCAAAACCAAACCTTATCTGTAATTGTGATCCCTATCTGTCTATGAGTGTCTACCTGAAAGATGAGTAATATCTGGGGAATGGAATTGGGAATTTGCAGATTGCTTTTTGGAAAAGCGAATTACTGATTTCTATATATTACTGCAAATCCTTGCAGATCGCTTCAAGGGTTGTTCTCTGAGATTGCTGTGTACTTGAGACGCAAATATATTTTCTCATGTCAAATCGCTTTTAACTTTCTGATCTTTTCGCTCACCTTTCACTTCTACTACAATGTGATTTGAGGAATATTGGCATGGGAACTAGGAGATGAATGAAAGAAACCTGTTTCTAGACATGCCTACAACAATAATTCTAGACATGGGATGCCACAATGGTTTTGGATATGGGAGACTATAGTAGTTACCCTCCACTCAGCTAGGTTTTGGATGTTGGATGTGGGAGGCTATAGTGGTTACCTTCCACTAAGATAGGTTTAGGTCTCAATTGAATTATGGCTGCCCTAGTTGAACAAAAAAAAAAATTATTATATAACAATTGCTCAGAAAATAGTCTTATATTATAGATCAAACGACCAGACTTAGATGGGTATAGCACGTGATGGGCAAATCAAGTTTGAGGGCAAGCGAGTTGTCATTAGTCATGGCATTCACAATTTGAGCAAATTTCAGGTGCAACTTTTACACAAAATGATCTTACACCAGGTGGTCTTACATGAAGAGAAGACATATTAATTCAAGCTTTGCATCCTTTTATAGAAATCAGAGATCCTGGAACTTACAGATAAAATAAAAGCAAGATGCTTCCCTTTCAACCTTGCTCTATATTGTTGAAAATAGTAGCGAGAAATTGATTCCTTGATTTGTGCCTTAATTCAAGGAGTCAAATTCGAGTTTCTTCTTTGGCATGCTCTATTTCTTAAAAATTAGGAGATTCCCTAAAAATTAGGATGAGCTATGATGCAGTTAACTAATATTCAAGTGGAAGGACGAGTTACTTGTCTTCTAGTGCAGTTGATTGAGGAAAAGGACAAGCGGTTGAGTTTCAAGTCCTAGATTTGAGACAAGATGAATTGCTTGTGAGTTTTCACTTAGTTAACTCAATCAATCACAAAATTGTTCCTTAATTAGAAACTCACTAAACTTAGTCATTTGAATTGCCATAAAAGAAGGAATGAAAGCACACTTTGTATCATAATTTTGTGTGAGCTTGTGAGAGAAAGAAGCCAGGCGGTTTTTCTTGTGCAAATTGTTGAAGGAAGAAGATCCCTTAGAAGTGCACATAGAAATAGGTAATTTCCCTATTTGATAGGAGCTCGATTTACGCGAGGAATTCGGGCTTATTGTGCGCATAGATCTAGGGAAGCAGGGTCAGCATCTTGCAGGTTGTTTCAAGTCTAGACTAAGGTTGAGAGGTCATTGTACTCTCTATTGAAGCAAGTGTATTTGTAAGAGATCTATTGCTCATTCTTCTTCAATAAAATTCTCAAGCAAGAGGGTTTTCCTAGTTGGGTTCCCTAGAAAAATTGTTGTGTTCTCTTGTGTGAATTGTGCATTTATTTCTATTATATTCCACTGCAAATTTCATAGAGAAGTTCTGTGTTTATATGAAAAGAAAGTGTCTTTCAAATTGCTCATATTAGCATATGAGAATTTCGTGGAATTTCTACATGGTATTAGAGCAATGAAGAGGAATCAACCAGCACACAACTTTCAGGTTTGAAACACAACTTTCAAGTTTGAAAGATGACACACACAGGAATAGGATTGAGAGAACTGGATAGACTTGATGGCGCCTCATATTTTGGTGTTTGGAAAGTCTGGATAATGTTCTTGTTGGACGAATTTGGGCTGAAGAATTATGTAAAGAAAGGTGTTGTAGAACCTTCAAATCCAGACAAGTTAAGGATTTTCCAAAGGCAAATGGCCAAGACCAAGAGGATGATCCTAGATGGACTTCGGGATCATGTAGTCCCTCATGTTGCAAGTAAAGATAAAAGTAAGGAAATGCGGGATGCCTTAGTCAAGCTCTATCAATACCCTTGCGAGAAGCAAAAGATCATTCTCAAGGAGAAGCTGCGCAGTGAGAACAATCAAGATGTAGAAGGGTGAGAATATAACTTCCTATCTCACCATAATTCAAGGAGTCTGTGATGAGCTAGCAGTTGTGGGAGATGTTAATTTGGGGTAGCATCAGGTGTGCTCTAGCCATGGCAAGGCAGTAAGTCAAGGGGATGCTAGTAAGTCAAGTCTTATGCTCTATACTTCCTTCCCTCCTAAGAGTGTGCAAGTATGAAAAACAAAGCAGTCCTATTTGTTTCACTTTGTCAAGCTGCCTAATTTTTGGGTTTAGAACGATGTTTGACAAATGGTTTGGGGAAATTCTGCCCGGTGAAGGAGATATTAAAATAATTAATATTTTTAATGGAATTCCTAAGTCTAAACTTAGGAAAAATAAAATATTAATGGGTAATAATATAAAACTGAGTTAGAAGGTTCTAAATGACATGGATCAAGCCAAATCTAATCTTAGTCGTTGATTAGAGATGTAATCTCGGCCGTTGAAGGACCAACAGGAAAAGTATAAGAGGAGGCTTGAGGGTCAGTTGGAGAAAACACCAAAGTGATCAGTCATTCAATTTTCTAGAGCAGGGTTTGCTAAGAGAAATCGAATCAATGATCAGTTGTA
This sequence comes from Pinus taeda, assembly GCA_000404065.3. NCBI lineage: Eukaryota > Viridiplantae > Streptophyta > Pinopsida > Pinales > Pinaceae > Pinus > Pinus taeda. The sequence goes on along the minus strand of APFE030929666.1, from coordinate 5,370 downwards.
GCGAGGGGCAATGAGTACGAGACAGAGAGGCAGAGAGTGCCAAGAGACCAGCGCAGAAGCAGAGAGAGGCAAACGAGCTAGAGGGAGCCACACAAAGGCAGAAGGGACTTCGCAGAGGCCAGAAGGGCCTACGTCATCCACGCAAAGGCTGCAGGAGTGATGTAGAGGGTCGTAGAGACTGCACGGAGCCTTTTTCGGGCTGACGCAGAGGCCAGGAGGGCTGACACTGAGCTTCAGATTGTGCTGGAGAGGGTTTCGTGGGGCAAACTTTCCGAATATCTGCTTCTGAATAGAGGTATTACTGTCGGATTATTTTCTCTGTCGGGTGAGCCAGTTTGGCACCCAATTGTACTCAGAAAGACTGCATAATAAAATAACCATCATAATTATTGCACTGGTTTTCCCAAGTTGGGTTTTTCCCGAGATGAGTTGTCCAAAAATAACGGTGTCATGTGTGTGTTTGTCTATTTCTTTCAGCTGTTGATCTGTAGATGGTTGAGACTGTATTGTGTTTATTTCAGTGTTTATATGAGTAAATAGCTTGTTAGTAATTAAACAAGTAGGAGAAATAAACCAGAGAATACAGATAAAATTTCTAACGGGTAATACTTAGGAATTTCAATAAGAGAGAAGTCAGTGGATGGAGAGCTAGTACGAGTTGGCTATAAATGGATTCACCAAGGAGTGTGCAATGGATTACTAGACGAGATAAGTTGTTGGATTGGAAACACTTGTGGAGTGACTTCACTCAAGAAGAGCAAAGGCTCGATTTTGGGCACTATGCTTCTAAGTGTCCTAATCAGAAGAAGGAGTCCAGTAAGGATCATGTTGTTGCATCAGTTGAGGTAGATAGGTTTGCCTCTCATTTTGAGAAGGATTTCTCATTAATAGCTTGCATGGCAAGCTCAAAAGGGATCAACACGTGGTATGTTGATTCAGGGGCCTCCTTTAATATGACTGGGAACATGGCGAATTTCAGTCGCTGGATGAGAAGGATTTGTAGGTGAATATTGAACTTGGAGATAATAGCAAGTATGCTACCAAGGGAGTTGATATTGTCAGCTTTGAGAGGGAGTCAGGTAATTCCCTTCATCTCAAAGATGTTCTCTATGTTCGAGTGTTGAAGAAGAACCTAGTTTCAGTAGCTATCCTTGAGGATAAAGGATATGATGTTGTCTTTAGCAGAGGTAAGTCTTACTTCAAGCATCTAGCTTCAGTGACAGTGAAGCAGATAGGTGTGAGGATGAAGAATCTATACAAGTTAAGGCCTTGGTAGAGAAGCAAATTGAAGAATCTATACAAGTTAAGGCCTTGGTAGAGAAGCAGATTAGGAAGAAAATCAAGGCAGTGAGAAGTTACAATGGTGGAGAATATATCTCCAATGCCTTCGAAGAATTTTGTGCAAAGGAAAGTATTAGAAAAGAGTTGATAGCACCTCATAGACCTTAGCAAAATGGGGTGGTTGAGAGGAAGAACAAAGGTATTGTTGGAGCAACCAAGGCTATGTTGCATGGTCAGAGGTTGCCTATGTTCTTGTGGGCAGAAGCATGCAACACTACAGTACTTTTGCAGAACAGGAGTCGACACACGGTGCTTGGACGAGTTACACCAGAGGAGGCTTTCACAGACAAGAAACCTAATGTTTCACACTTTTGGATCTTTAGAACAACGGTCTACTATCATGTGTCCAAGGATAGTAGGAAGAAGCTAGATCCCACAGCAAAAAAGGGAATTTTCATGGGATATAGTGAGACAGCTCAGGCATACAGGGTGTATCTTCTAAGATTCAGGAAGACCATTCTTAGGCGTGAAGTGAGATTCTAGGAGGATCAGGGTTTGAGAGTTTCCTTAGAGCATGAGCAGATTGCAGTGCCTGAGGAGGAGCTACTAGCTCGCAAACAAGAGTCACAATCAGCACCTCAGAGTTAGCCATAGCCATAGTCTAGTGGTAAGAGGGTAGCACAACAAGATTTGCAGCGGGATGAGGAGGAGAAACCAGGCCGAGAGTAGACAGATCAACCAGGGCCACCCACCATAGGGAGGAAGAAGGCCAAGTGGGTCGAGAGGTTGATTCAAGAGGCTCGAGAGTAGGTCAAGACTCCTAGCACCATGTTTAGGTAGAGTAAACAACCACAGAGGTACACAGGTTATATGGCACTGATGATAGAGTTGGTGGGACCTAAGCCCTCTTCTTATAAGGAGGCAGCTTCTCAGCAAGTTTGGCAAGATGCCATGGTGGAGTATTCCTCTATCATGAAGAATGATGTCTGGCAGATTATTCCACAACCTGAGGGGAAATCAGTAGTTGGATCGAGATGGGTGTACAAGGTGAAACATGGAGGAGATGGGAGTGTGGAAAAGTACAAGGCCGGGTCCATGACTAAGGGCTTCTCACAGATTGAGGGCATAGACTATGAGGATACTTTTTCCCCAGTAGCACGGTATTCATCCATCAAGATAATTCTAGCACTTGCAACACAGATGGGGTGGAAGATCTACCAGATGGACGTGAAGACAATCCTCCTCAATGGAGTGGTTGAGTAGGAGATCTATATGGAGCAACCAGACGGGTTTGAGCAGTTTAGCAAAGACACACGTGTGCAGGCTGAAGAGAGCTTTTTATGGGCTCAAGCAAGTCCCGAGAGCATGGTGTGCTCGGATTGAAAGCTACGTTTGAGGATTGGGATTCACTAAGAGTGAGGTAGATGCCAACCTATATTACATCATGGTTGGAGGGCTTCCGCTCATTCTAGTTCTCTATGTCGACGACCTTATATTGATTGGAGATGAGAGCTTGATCCAAGATTGCAAGGAGGACCTTGCAAGGGAGTTTGAGATGAAGGATATAGAGCTTATGCACTATTTCCTTGGCTTGGAGGTTTGGCAGGATGATAGTGAGATCTTTTTTGGACATGGAAAGTACACTACAAATATTCTTTAGAGATTTCATATGCAAGATTGCAAGCCCATGGCCACACCTCTAGTCACAAACTGGAGGAAGGTGGATGCTAGTAGAGCAGAGTGAGTGTATCCTACAGTATACAGGAAGCTCATTGGGTCGTTGATGTACTTGGTCAACACACGACCTGATATTTGTTTTGTAGTCAACCAACTGAGTCAATGCACGATGGAACTGACCAGAGTGCACTGGGTTGCTGCAAAGCATGTGTTGAGATATCTCAAAGGCACAACAAACTATGGATTGTGGTACAAATAGGTTGATGGAGTGAGGCTTGAGGGTTTCACAGATGCAGATTGGGTAGGGTTCTCCACAGACAAGAAGAGTACTTCAAGTGGCATTTTCAGCATTAGGTCAGTAGTTGTTTCCTCGTATAGCAGGAAGCAGAGAACAGTTGCACTCAGTTCAGCAAAGTTTGAATACATGGTAGCGGGTTTGGCAGCCTGTGGGGCTATTTGGATGAGGAAGTTACTTGTGGGACTTTTCAGACAGAGGATGGAACCTACCATGATACATTGTGATAATCAACAGTTGCATTAAGCTCTCTGAGAACCCAATGTTTCATGATCGCTCAAAGCATATCGAAATCAGGTACCATCATCTCAGAGATTGTGCGCTGAAAGGGATAATGAAGCTATTGTACAGTCCAACAGGGGAGCAAACAACAGACATCTTGACCAAGGCATTGGCAAGAAGAAGCTTTGTTCATCATAAAGATAAGTTGGGAGTTGTACAAAATCGCTTCCTCGCTAAGAGGGAGTGCTGAAAATAGTAGCGAGAAATAGATTCCTTGATTTGTGCCTTAATTCAAGGAGTCAAATTCGAGTTTCTTCTTTGGCATGTTGGATTTCCTAAAAATTAGGAGATTCCCTAAAAATTAGTACGAGCTACGATATAGTTAACTATTGTACTCAAGTGGAAGGACAAGTTACTTGTCTTCTAGTGCTAGTTGATTGAGGAAAAGGATGATTGGTTGAGTTTCAAGTCTTAGATTTCAGACAAGATGAGTTACATGTGATTTTTCACTTAGTTAACTCAATCAATCACAAAATCATTCCTTAATTAGAAACTCACTAAACTTAGCCACTCAAATTGCTATAAAAAAGGAACGTTATAAAAGAAGGAACGAAGGCACACTTTGTATCATAATTTTGTTTGATCTTGTGAGAGAAAGAAGCCAAGGGGTTTTTCATATGCGAATTGTTGAAGGAGGAAGATCCCTTAGAAGTGCGCATAGAAACAGGGAATTTCCCTATTTAAAAGGAGCTCGATTTGCGTGAGAAATCTAGGCTTATAGTGTGCATAGATTTAGGGAAGTAGGGTCAGCATCTTGCAGGTTGTTTCAAGCCTAGATTGAGGCTAAGAGGTCATTGTATTCATTATTGAAGCGAGTGTATTTGTAAGAAATCTATTTCTCGTTCTTCTTCAATAAAATTCTCAAGCAAGTGAGGGTTTTCCCAATTGGGCTCCCTAAAAATATAGTTGTGTTCTCGTGTGAATTGTGCATTTAGTTTTGTTCTATTCCACTGCAAATTTCATAGAGAAATCTTGTGTTTATATGAAAAGAAAGTGTCTTTCAAATAGTGGAATTTCTACATGTATCCTGTACCTAACACATTTTCCAAAATATGCAATAAAACATCTCATGTGCTATCAAAATAAACCTATCAAGATTTTCACATTGAATATAGTGAGCAAGTTCAACACACATTTCAAACTTGTCTCAAATTTTGTAAGAAGATGTAACTCATTACCATGATATTATCTTCATAAATTTTGCGGATTTGAATAGACTAACCATGAGGGGTTGTTGTGAATATCGATATGCTAATTAGTCTTCCTCTTGTGGGAAACACTAAGAGGGGGGTGTGTTATTATAGCTGATTATGAATATGAGTAATTATGATTTTGACTTCAGATTTGAATATGGACTGCTAAGATGCTTCCTACATGACGGAATGTATTGAAAATTGTGATTGCATGACGTTGTGCATAACTCTAGTAGTGTATTAGTGGTATTGAACTAGTGGTGTACTTCTTCGCATGTGCCTCTTATGTTGTTGATTGTACAAACATGATTATGTGTACACGCATTGGATGGACCCCATAAGTTATATGATAGGAAGCACATTGTTGGGAGCTTAGCAACTGACAAATGCTTGGTCGCAGGTAGTGATATGATCATGGGTTGCATTCAAATTATATGCTGACTTGAGTTGCCTGCGGGTTTGGCGACGCATTCTCCTTTTATGGATGTAAAAGTTTAGAAATGTGATGCATGCTAACTGATTTTATGATGTTGCGGGTGCTATAGCAAGAAGGCCGAATTTCACTAAATGTTCAAACAACTAGTTTTAAATAGTGATTTCGACAAAAAAGTTGATTATGATCATCTATTAGCATGGATCTAA
>APFE030929650.1:0-11912 GCA_000404065.3 Pinus taeda | reverse complement strand
ACACTCAAAGCTAAATGTCAAAGCCTATGGCCCACCCCGCATTTAACTAATTAAACCTATGTGTCACCATCTCATGATTCTGGACCCCCTGTCCAAAACCATTTACCACTTAGGAGGGGCCCGAAAACCATACCCCGTATTAATTAGAATTTTATATGGCGAGAATACTATTATGAAATAAATTTATTTCACGATGCAAGGCAAAGTGGGTAAAATGGAATTACAAGTTAATGTGTTACAACTACACATAAAATAAAGATATTTAGGTGAATACATGTGAAATTGAAGTCAAGTTACAGAAGTAAAAATAATTTACAGGCACAGTGAAATCAAGTTACAGGTGTGAAATCAGGTTGAGGTGAAAGTAAAAGAGCAAAGTAAAATACTCTACCAACTACAGAAACAAAACAAGACATGGATTTACAAAACCACACATAGTTTTGTAAATATGCGAGAAATAAAAACATGACAAATACAGCTGTGAAATCAGGTTGAGGTGAAAGTAAAAGAGCAAAGTAAAATACTCTACCAACTACAGAAACAAAACAAGACATGGATTTACAAAACCACACATAGTTTTGTAAATACGCGAGAAATAAAAACACGACAAAATTTCAAATAAATTTATTATTTGAGGAGATATTTCTGAATTTATTTAGTAAATCCATGAAAATATCAAATTTATTCACAGAATATTTGAAAACATTAAGGATTTTGAAATTAGTGAAGCATTGTCAAAAAGTGACATAAAAGCATTCCAAACAGATCTTCAGCAATAGCTTCACAAACCCCTGATTTCAAGGCACAAAAAAATCAATTGAAAGGCAAATGGCGGAAACAACAGCTCTAGATTTAAAGGCATGGAGATATTAACATTCACAACATCAAAAGGTCAACAAATTGAGGGTCATTCTATAGATTTTCAACACTCATTCAACCAACTTCAAATTTCAAGGCAGATACAGTCTTGCAACAGTTCCAGATTTCCTGCAACTAATAAGGAAATATTATTTATTTTTAATATACAGTTCAGAATATCATTCCAGGATTATTGTAACAGTTTAGGGGATATTTATTCTATATATTGTTTTATTTTTAATAAACAAGGGTTGGCTTAAGGGGAAAGAGCCCGACGCGTTTTTGAACTGGTGCTCCCACGCCCCTACCTAACCTTGGCTCCCGCAGCCCTCTGCCTGGCAGCCCCTGCTGCTGGGCTCTCTACTTCCGCTCTCGGCATCCCCGCAATTAGGCACTGCCTCCCTCTTTCAGTCAGTGTTGCTGCTGTTTTTTTTTTGGTCCCCTGGTTCTCATGGCTAGGAGTGACCCCTCCCATCTGCAAGACTTTGATGAACAAGTTGTGATTTTCACTTCTCTAATCTCTGAAAATGGTGCCCCACGAAACAAACCCACAGCATCAAAGTTTGTTAAAAACTGGCTGATATCCCAGAAATTTCTCTTCCTCCTAGTCTTTCAAGGAAAGCAGCGATCTCTCTAGTAGAGAGAGGTTTGGTTGGTCAATTTACTGGACTGTGGACCTCTCCTAGAGTTGTTCAAAAATGGGTGGAGTGTAACTGGAATGCGAACATTCAAGGGAAAATCACAATAAGATTCTGTGGAAGAGGATACTGCACATTCCTCTTCGAAACCAAAGAAGACCGAAATCTCATCTTCAAAAACGACCCTTACTTCATGGACTCAAGAGGTCTTTACCTGAGCAGATGGTCACCAGATTTCGACCTAGAAATGGATATCCCCAATGTAGTCTTGGTCTGGGTTCGTTTGCCTTACCTCCCTCTCCATTGTTGGGGAGATGAATCAGTCAAAGCAATAGGAAATGTTGTTGGAAAATACATCGACAGATGCAAACCAAAGGACAACATGCATTCATGCGCCAGGATTTGTGTAGAATTCGACCTAGGGAAGGACCTCCCAGAAGCAATCAAGATCAAAGTGGACCAGTGGACCCATATTTAGCAGCTAGACTACGAACAAATCCTGTTCAAGTGTAAGGTATGCCATGAATACGGTCATTTTGCTAATAGGTGTAGTAAGCTAAAAGAAACTGAAATGACTGAGAATGTAGAAGCCAATGAAGACACATGGGAACAAATTAAGAAAAAAAAGAAAGAAAACAAACCCCAAGCAACCAGGTCCAAAACCAAAGCAACCCCTATAAAATCAGGCTGCAACCTCCACTCCCCCCCCCCCCAATCTTCTTGAAACTCTTCTTGAACCAGTCAATACCCTCAACATCAAACCCATTCGAATCCCTGGGAGAAGAAGATCCTTCATCCCCACAAAGTCCATCTCAAGACAAAGCTTTAGCAGTTATTCATTCCCCTTCTCAGAAATTTCGTTCACCTCCTCCCACCATAGATCGTATCCTTACAAGAAACAAAATCAAAGAAGCAAGCATCACCTCAGAGAAACCAAAAAAAGTTGGTAGGAAGTCGAATAAAGAAATAAGAGATGAAACAACAGCTAAATAAATGGCCATAGGTACTCAACAATCGATGGACTTTTTTGGCCAAACAAAGAGGAAGTGGGGAGAAGATAAAGGAGAAGAGCGGGGCTCACCAAAAAGCAAATAAGTAATGAATTTGGTCTCTTGGAACAACAGGGGTTTGGGCTCCTCTATAAAATCCAACACAGCCCGGGATATCATCAGTCAAGAACAACCAGATATCTTTTTGATCCAAGAGACCAAAATGTCTAATCAAGATTTTCAAAAATTCATAAAAAAACATAGAAGCTTTGAAGGAACAGCGACAAATTCTTTGGGTGCCTCAGGAGGAATAGGTACAATGTGGAACAAGAGGAAATGGGACCTCATCAGTCAAAAATCAACTCACTGGTGGGTCAGAACTGATCTCAAAAAGAAAATTACAAATGAAAAATTCACAGTGTTAAACATTTATGCCCCAAATCAATACAGTGACAAATCCTACTGTTGGGACTTTGTTAAGTCAGAGATGCAGGTAAGATGGTTTTGGGAGGTGACTTGAATCTGATAAGGAACATTGAAGAAAAGATGGGAGGAAAATATTTCACTGACCCATCAAGAGCTGCTTTGGAAGAAATAATAGAAGCTCATAAACTCATTGATATACCACCATGTAATGGAAAATTTACATGGAGCAACAAAAGAGTGGGAACTCATAATATCAAAGAAAGACTAGACATGATCTTAATTCATGAAAGCATAGCAACAAGATTCTCATCCATAAAAAGCAAGATCGTTCATGCCACAGCTTCAGATCACAAACCTGTGGTTTTGAAACTAGATAGAATAGAAAATTTTGGACCAATCCCATTCAAATACAACAAAAAGTGGGACAGCAAGGAGGACTTCAGCAAGATCATTAAAGACAGTTGGGAGATGGAAGTTATTGGATCCCCTCACTTTGTTTGGGAATCCAAATTAAAAAATTTAAGAACAACAATAAAAAAGTGGGCAAAAGAGAACGCAATAATAGAGAAGAGAAAAAAAAAAAAAAAAATCGAGTTAAATAGAAAATTGGAAAAATGGAACCAGGAAAAGGAAAGCCAACAAACATCAGAGGAAGAGCAAGTTCAGGAAATAGAAATTTTCATGGAATTATATAGGCAGAATAGAATTGAGGAGGAGGAGATGAGACAAAAATCAAGGTGCCTTTGGCTCAAAGCGGGAGATAAAAATACTTCTTTCTTCCATAACAATTTCAAGCTCAGAAGAGCTGGCAATCAAATAGACAAAATACTTGTTGAGGGGAAAGAAGTAAGAGAGCAAGAGGAAATCAAAGAAGCAACCCATAACCATTTCAAATCCCTCTTAAATACGGATGCCCAGCCTATGGACAGAGTGGATTTTCTCCTTCCAGTGGACTGCAAAATCACTGGGCAGCAAAACAACGATTTGGAACAAGAGGTTTCTGAGGAAGAAGTTAGAGAAGCTACGTGGAGTATGTAGCTGGACAAGGCTCCTGGCCCAGATGGCTTCACCATTGCCTTTTACAAGACTCACTAGGACATAATAAAGAAATATCTTATCAGGATGGTTAAAAATGTTTAAAAAAAAAACAAGATGGGAGAAAATACAAAATCTTCCCATTTGGCTCTCATCCCTAAAGAGTCAAACCCTCTGTCTTTTGACCGCTACAGACCCATTTCTCTTCGTAACACCTCCTATAAAATTGTCACAAAAATCTTGGCAAATAGGTTGAAAAATCTCTTGCCCACTCTCATCTCAGAGAATCAAGGAGGATTTGTCCCAAAAAGACAGATAACGGACAATGTTATTCTGGTGCAAGAGGCCATCCATAGCAGTTTACAAAGAAAAGAAAAAGGCATGGTCATTAAACTTGACATGGCAAATGCCTTTGACAGGGTCAGCCATCAATTTCTTGTGGTTGTTCTTTAGAAGTTTGGAATCTCTAACAATTTCATCAATATCATAATGGAATGCATTTCAAATCCTTGGATAGACCCCCTGATCAATGGAAGGCCCAGCCGCTACTTCCGAAGTTCCAAAGGATTGAGACAAGGTTGCCCTCTTTCCCCCTTCCTTTTTATCATCATGGCGGAAACTTTAGGCATACATCTGGAAAATCAAAGGAAAAAAAATGGAGATAACTGGCATTAGCATAGCGAGAGGAATAAAAGAAATCAATCACTCTCTCTTTGCCGACAACGCACTCCTAATCGGAGGAGCTTCAAGCTTAATAGCCAGGAGATTCAAAAAAAATCTTGATACCTTCCTGGCTGTTTCAAGGGGACTGTTTAACAATAAGAAGTGCAGAAAATATACTTGGAATGTCTCACCCCAAGTAATGCAAAGGATCTCACAAATCATGGATATCCCGATCCAAAAGAATTGGAGCCATTTCTCCTACCGGGACTTCCGCTTGCAAAGGAAGTGGTCAAGTCCGAGACTTGGAACAAGAAGATAGAAAAAATGAGAGGGAACCTTCAAAGCTGGGGGCTGATTTGGTTAAACTTAACGGGCAGGACCATCCTCATTAAAGCTCTCCTCTTAGCCCTTCCCATTTATTAGTATGCTGTTATTTTGGCTCCAGTTAGCATTCATAAACAAATGGAGCTAATCATGAGAGGCTTTCTCTGGCAAGGAGGGAAACAAGTTCAGTTTGGTTCGCTGGGAACAGGTGATCGTCCCCTTTGAAAAAGGAGGCATATCTATTAAGATCCCAAGTTTAACAAACAAAGCGATGGGCTTTAAACTTGTGTGGAGAATGCTAGTGGAAAAAGGCAGCTGGTGGGTCGAGGCTCTTCTGAAGAAATACCTCAATGGACGACATTCAAAGATCCTCTCTGATCTGATCGCGGAAAGACCATGCACTCAAGCATGGAGACTCATTAAAAAGGTTATTCCTCAAATCAAAAATCATATTTCAAGGATTCCTGGAAATGGAAAAGATATAAATCTATGGACAGATAGAATAATGGGATCAGAGCCACGAAGCCAATTTCAGTAGTATAGACCCTTGAAAAATTGGATGGAAGCTAAAAGCCTAAATTCCCTCCATGACATTTCGTTCTGGGATCAAAACTGTTGGTCCACCTGGAAGGACCTTCCTCTACCAAATCACTTAAAAAATCAGTGGGCTGAAATAAAAATAACGTTGACCGGAGCTGCCCCAACTAATAAAACCTCCCAAGACAACTTTGTTTGAGATCCAAGCGGAGGGAAGTTTACAGTGAAAGCCGGGTATCAACTTCTACAATCCAGCAATAACCTTGAAAACTGGAACCTTTGATCAACAATTTGGAAGAATGAATGCCTTCCAAAAATAAAAAATTTTGCTTGGACCCTCTTGAAGGGCAAAATTCTCATTGCTGAAAATTTCAAGGAAAAAGGGATTCAAGGGCCATCAATGTGTTGTTTATGTCGCAATGAGGAGGAGAGCAGTCAGCATTTATTCCTATATTGCTCCTTTGTTAAGCACTGTTGGCGACAAATTACAAATCCTTTGAGGTTACCTATGGAAAACTTTGAACAACTTTCAACTCTAAATAGAAACTAGGGAAAAGGCTACCCATATGCAAAAAAAGGTAAATCCACAATTATGAGAATCTGGAATTGCATCCCTTTTGTCCTTTGCTGGCAAATTTGTCTTTCTAGAAATAGTTGTATCTTCAAAAACCAAAAGCCAAACCCAACACTCATTCTGGCTACAACTTTGGGGCTTGTTGCAGAAATGATCAGCGCTAACTCGGTGCATAAAAACAACCATACCAACTGGCAGAAAGATGAAGAAGAATGGTTCAACAAATTCCCATTGGTATACTCAATGAAAAAACAAGTGGCAGCCAATTCAGGAAAAAGAAGAAAAGATTAGAAACTCAGGGGAACCCAAACCGAAATAGAACAGTGGATACAAGATCAAAAGACTTTCACCCTACAATTCGATGGTGCCTCCAAAGATAACCCCGGTAAAGCAGGAGGTGGGGGATTTATCTCTGATCAAGAGGGGAAAGCTATCATCACTTATGAATGGGGATTGGGCAATATGACAAACAACAAAGTAGAGGCCTATAGTCTGCTCCTGGGCACTTGCATTCTTAAAAACCTACAAGCTAAAAACCCAGTTATAATAGGCGACTCAGCAATAATAATCGCAACTATGGAATCAGGGGGAGATTTCAAAAACCAGACCCTCAATAGAATCAAGCAAAGGATCATGGAAAACACAAAACAACTGGGGATCATCTAATATAAACATGTCTTGAGAAATTTCAACACTAAGGCCGACTCTTTAGCCAATAATCCAGTAAACATAACTATTGGGCAGGTTCAAGAGAACAATAGATCATATGAAAAACCAATCCCATAATTTGTCCCTCCTCGTGGTTGGGCATGTGACTCAGTGTTACATCAGTCACCTCAGCAAAAAGACTGCTTCTCCTCAGAGACCATATAGCATGATGTACGAAATTCTCAATATTGACATTACCCTCTACCATATCTTCAGAGCAGTCAGGAATATCTCTAAGCATAGAGAAGATCTGCATTGGATGACGGAGCTGGGAAAGTCTCGTGGGAAGGACACCCAAAATTTAGGCATTAGTCAATTCGATATCTTCAGAGATAGCACAAGCAAAATTCGAAATGACACTCAGGACAGGTGCAATCTAGTGCATGATGATTCGCCTCATGAGGTTCAGGTGAAAGAGTGGGCTTATAAGCAGGCTAGGGTGCAACGGTTCCTTCATAATTTCACTGAGTGTGGCATTAAGGCAGGAGTTCTTGGTTTGCTTGGCATAAGCTCGGATTTGTGCTGCTTCCGAACCAGGTTGCTTGCTGTGCGCTTAAGATGTTGTAGCATTCCCGGTGGAAGAGACACCTCCTCTCTGCCAGTCTTGAGAGGTATTGTTTTTGGCTATTGTGATTGTCTTTATTATTTTTCCACTAACTTCTGGTACGTCTCTGTGCATCAGACCCGCTCAAACTTCTCGGTGCTTGACTCTCCGTGGATTATCCTCTCTTCTCTCTGTTTACATTCACCCGCGTTCCTCGCTCCCTTCTCTGCCCCTTTTCCCCCTCAGCTCTTCCCTGGTGGCTTCCTCCCTCTCTGTGATCATTAGATATCCGCTCATCTCAACCTCTGGAGACTTGTTGAATAATCTCCTCTCCCAGGACTGCTCTTCTATTCTCAATACCTTGATTCGACTATCTTTAACTCTCAGAATTTTGGCTGATAAGCTCTCTCCCTTCTGGAGTAAGTTGTTGAAGTTCCGAAACCAGATCAACAAGCTAATCAAAGATACTTCAACAATGGAAAAAAACCCATTGGATTGCATTGAAACCAATAGCAGTTGCGCTCTCTGCAAGGCGCACTGCTTTATGATAGCCCGTTTCATAAAGCATTTCAATGAACTCAAAGCAGAAGTTCAGTCAGAGAATAAATCAAAGAAGAAAAAACTTGAAAAACAGAAGGCGAAAATCAAAGGGCTCAAAGAGAAGTGCAATCACTTGGAAGAAGCGATCAGTTACATAAAAACGCTGAATCAAAGTATACAAGGCGAAGCATCCACCAAAAACAGTGATACGAAAGATCAGCCGCCTGATGACTCGATCAACCAGTTCTGGTGATAAATCCACATGCATTGTAAATATTGTTTGCTTCTAGGTCAGTTCTTATGGCAATATAGGCGTTATGTCTTTCAAATTTTAAAATACAAGAACAGGAATTGGATTTTGGGACTGCGTGCCCATTTTCCACCAATTCAACTATGCTACCTCAAGCATAGGTTGTGGGACTTGTCCCTCTTTTGAAGTTTTTTTAATATATAAGTATATGACTGTGTTAAAAAAAAATAAACAAGGGTTGGATTTTAATGCCAAGGCTCTTAAAATATGTAATAACTTCTCTTGTAGAATTCTAATGAAAGCCTTATGGCTCTAGTTATGACATAATTTTGTGTTTCTTATATGTCTTTCTAGTGTTTCATATCTTATTTCTACACATGTTCAAAGCATTTATAGGAAGGTCTCGATAAGTGTTGATTGAGTATTAGTCTATTCTTAAATCCCCTGCAAAATCATAACCTTTAGAAAGAGATTAGCTTATTGGACAGTTTGTCCAAGATAACTCCTCTTTGATTGGCTTTTATTTTATGCCTTTTGATAGCTAGTAAAAGAGATTAGCTTATTGGATTATCTGTCTGAAATAACTCCTCTTAGAATTGGTTTCAATTTGGCCTTCTTCAATGTGTTTTGTTGGGCTGTAGAAATCTTCTACACGCATCCAAATTTCCCTAGTTATTAAGACGTCTGTCTGACTGCTCAATTATTAGGAATCCCCTTACATTCTTCTACCATAATTATTGAAAAAGTAAAGTCATTTTATCAGGCTAGAAGCTGACACTTTCAGAAGGGACCCTATGAGAGAGGCCTTTAATCATGATTAGGGATTATCATTGATCGCCAACCATCCCCAATTAAAACCATAAATTTGGACATTGTGCTTCAAAGGTTGTTGTTCAGTGACAGGTGAACATCGTTAAACAAAGCCTCATAACCACTGAGGGAGCCCCCTAGTTGAGTTAGTTTCCTGGCGTAGTTTTTGCAGCCAAGGACTGCCTATGAGAAATAGGTACAACAGGGTCAATAACAGTTTCTTTGTACAACAGGAAATAAAGGTTAGTTGCACTCAGTTTGGCAGAAGTAGAGTACATGGTTGCTAACCAAGCAACTTGTGAGGTTATCTGGATGAGGAAGATCCTTGTTGGGTTATTTGGTCAGGAAATGGATCCTGTAGTGATTTACTGTGACAATCAGAGTTGTATCAAATTCTTTGAGAATCCAATTTTTCATGATCAGTCCAAGCATGTCGACATCCAGTATCACCAATTACGAGATTGTGTGCAGAGGAGAATCACGTTCTTGGAGTACATTCCTACATAGGAATAAGATGCAAACATCTCGAGTAAGGCACTGTCAAGAAGCAAATATGAGTTCCATAGAGGTAGGATCGGAGTATATGATAATCCCTTTCTCGTTGAGAGGGATTTTTGAAAATACAACAAGAAAAATCTTGATTTAATTTTCCATGAATTAAATTAGGAATAAAATTGTGATTCCACATCACAAGACAATTTGTACGAGTTAACTAAGTTAATTTGACTTAGTTGGCTCAGTTAATTTGAGTTGTGGGTCTAACTAGAGTCATGTAGAGTGTCTCCTACTTTATAGGATTCCTGGTTGAGTTTATTTTGAGTTGTACTTAATTAATTCAATTTAACTGAGTTAAAGTCAGTTAAATTAGTTCCAACTGATGGAGGAATTAGCAGGAGGTCTAACAGTGGGGTACTACTTCATGTGTTCAACTAGTTAATCGATGATTCAACCATAAATAACTCATGCATGTTAGATCTAAGAATTACCCAGCTAAGATTGGAGTTCAAGGGTTGTGTACTATCAATTATATAATCATCCCAAATGTATAGGTGGTACGTGCAGTCAGAGGAAGGCCTATGAGGATTGCATAATTCCAATTGAGGAATTTCCCTAATTAATAGGGGCTAATTCCTAAGGAAACAACACAAGGAAATAGGGACTTGGGCAAGCGGAAAATTGGTTAAGTATTGGCCTAGGCTTGTCTAAGAATCTATGAGATAGATAGAGATAGTGCAGAGGTTGCTTGGGCTTGCGAAAAGCATTGTGTGATCTTCTCATATTTTTTGACTAATGCAATATACAGATAGCATGGGTTTTTAGTTGTGGCTTTCCCCAGGAAATCACTGTGTAATGTGTTGGTTGAACTTTTCTCTTATATGCTTCGTGATTTCTCAATCGATTAATTGTTTCTGCTAGTGAGTAGAGTAGATTCAAGTATTTTGTTTTAGCAAATTACATAAGCAATTTGAATCTACAAGGAGTTTCTACAAAAAAGCAGTCTAGCTCAGGGTTTGGGCACCTAGAGTGGTTGTTTACCTCATGGGGGTCTTGTAGCTCCTGAGGAAGGTCAGTAAGGTTTCAGTTTTGTTAGCCTCACTCTCTTGAAAATTAATAATAAATCCAATTATTAAATTAAATAAATAAAATCATGAGAATTCCTCAAACTAAGGAGTCTAGTTTGGATGAGAGATTCTCTCCAACTAGCTCTCCTAAACTAATGTGTAAGTTGAGAAATTGTTTCAACCAAGTGAGTCTAAGACAGATGCACTATCTTAAGACCACTTACTCATGTATTTAAATGTATTATTATTTTTTTTGAATAGTGTGAATTATATGAGCATGAGAGACCACATGATGGCTCTCTGCCTTTTCCGCCAATTTAATTTTTGTGTGTTAATTTTCTATGCATATGGTTATATGGCTTTGCGATTCTTCTTCATGTGGTATTAGAGCTGTAACCTGTTGAGGAATTGATTGTGCACTCAAATACTATGTATTCTCTTTCGGTGGAGCAGTTTGACTGTCTTGTGCGTTGAGCCACAGAACTGTGGAAAGATCCGAGCCACTTGACTAGTGTGTGATGCCAGTGAAATCACCCATAAGTTCCAGAACACCAGATGCTAAGACGACCTTTTGAGGGAGATCGTGGATTATTTTGGAGCCACGTGAGGGCAGCCAAGCGTGCCTCTGGATCTGCGGAGTCACAGATGTGTGGAGTCGACTACGAGAAATTTTAATTTGAATATTTTCAGAGCTCTTGGTGTAGTAAGTCGGAGGAGCAACGTGCAGAGGCCTACATTGAGCTTCGAACGGTGACATGGATCAAATGGGTGTACAAAACAATTGGTATAAGCGGATCGAACGAGGGTGCAACTATTAACTTTCGATGTGTATACTGCCTCTGTGATATGTATATTCAGTGTGTATCCTCTGTTGACTGAGCTATAGTCGTTAATCCCCGGACCACAACAGTGTTGTTGAACGGGACCGTAGGACTTCAATAAGTGCCATATCCGATCCTGTGAGAGGAGATATAGAGGCACGTCATGAACTAGAACTCCATAGCTCAGTCACTCCTACTCGATTATCGTATTCATCATAAGCAGCACGACTTGCTGGCCTGGAATGACTTCTAGAGGTATAAACCGGTTTAGACTTTCCAAAATCTTCCTGTAAAAGATCCACAAATTTTTTTCCCTGTTGCTGTTAGGCCCCTATACTACTAGTGTAACCCCTTATTGTTATTAGTACAACCCCCTTATTATATTGATGTACCCATGTAGTGCCCATATTGTCACTATTGTGCCCCATAGAAGCCCACTATTGTTATTATTGTGCCCTTACATTATTATTGTTATGTCGGCTCTAATTACATTATGACCCCTTAGACTCCTATATATAGAAAGGAGGTATTTTTATTTGTATCATCCAAGAATTTTTCATTTATGTAATGTAAAGGAGGTTTCCCCCTCGAAGAGGCTGAATTCTAAGGCCTTGATCTATCTTTTCTATCTTT